>JAPYZI010003584.1:0-31751 GCA_030523105.1 Ophioninae sp. A BG-2022a | reverse complement strand
GTGAACAAGTGACAAGTGCCAAGTCAAAAAGTATATTGATTTTTCGGAAGGATGCAAGCGCAGTCGGTAAGAATGGAGAATGCGAGCTGCTGCGCCGCCTGTGAGAAAATCGTTGAACTGAATAGTCTTGATCGTCGATAAGATTTTGAGCTCTGGTGGTACATTTATGCGAACAATTTCAAAAACCAATTTTTCCGCTATTTCTTCATCAAAATATATAAAACAAAGCTCAAAGTGTTCCTCATGGAACATGACTGAAATTTACTCAGAAGTTCAAAATTGTTTTTCGAAAGTAATAAATGAAAGAACTTCAAGGAGTGGAAAAAATATTTAAAATGGCGGGAATACTTACAATTGATTTGAATATTCGACACGAGGCATCCTAATATTACCTTTGGACGTCATTTTCCCAAACACCCGATGTATATATAACCTCACATATTTGTCGAGAATCTGACGCGATGCTTCTGACGCGAGGACGTCGCTGCGACGGTGGGAAATGACGTCGAAACGACGGTCGACGTCAGAGCCCTGACGAATCACGAAGATTTTGCGATCAACGTGTTCCAATTTGGTACTTGTCGGAGCGCCCTTCTGAATGTCAAAGTTTATGATAAACGGAGGATCGTGAGAGTTCCTGGTTGGAATCCATGATTGAGTGTACATGAACCTCAAAATAATCAATTTTCATAGCTCGCAAGCTCTTTATGTTTTGAAAAAAGAGCTTTTCGAACAAACCAAAAATTTGCGAGCTTTTGGCACGAGAGTCCTTAACTTTTCATTCGAGAACTTTTTTGAACAAAATTATGCATTGAGAACCTTTAAGAGCGAACCCAAACTTTGTTTTTCAACAAATCCAAACAAGCTTTTGATTTGAAAATTTTTTTGAAAAAAAAAAACTAAATTTTGAGAAGCTTTGAACAACTTTTTTGAACAAGAATAAATGTTCTGATCCTTTTGGTTTAAAACGCCTTTTTTTAAAACGAACTTTTGGTTTGAGTGCCTTTTTTTTAAACGAAACCAAACTTTGGAAGCTTTTTATTTGAAAACTTTTTTGAACAAAATTAAGCATTCACAACCCAAACAAACTCAACTGTCGAGACCCTTTTTGTTTGTGAGGTTTTTTTAAAACGAACGTAAACTTTGGAAGCTTTTTATTCGAAAACCTTTTTCAAAAAAATTAAGCGTTGAAAACCTTTGGTTCGAGAGCTTTTTAATGAACCCAAACCTTGAGAGCCTTTTGAACTAATCCAAGTTTTAAAAGCTTTTAATTTGCGAGTTTTTTGAGGAAATCTAAACGGTGAGGGGTTAATAGCCTTTTCGAACAACCCAAACAAACTCACTTGATCATGCCAACAGACGTGAAAAAGTGAGATCTCGGTGGTTGGTAAACGCGTGAAACGTGGTTGAAGTGTGGTGGCGGGTTGGCAATTGCGATATCGTTGATTGGGACAAACACCGTGAAATCCGCAAATCCGATAAGTCATTAAACGAGACATCGTTCATGCGTAAAAAAATTGAGCTTGACATCGCACTTTTTCAAGGCTTTCATCGCTTTCACCTGTTGAATCACCACCAATTTGTATTCATGTCTATATAATACGTCCAAGCATCTATATATATATATATATACCCATATGTACATATATAAATACATATTTTTATAAAAAATGCAGTTGAAAATTATGTATAATTATTAAAATATAACAAAAGTAACGTAAAGAAAGTATTCTCATATTTTTCACTTAATAAAAAAAATTTATTTAATGGAAAATATTTCTTTTTGAATTTAATTTGAGAAGTCAATTGTTTATTTCAATTCAATAAGTAACAAAAAAAATGGATGCATCATTATTGATAGAAGGTCAATATATAAATTTAAAAAAACACTCTCGAATTTATTATCTCATCTATGATGAAAAAGAATGTTATAAATAGAATCTCCCACTTATTTGTGAAAAATAAAAATAACTGAACGACACAAATATGTAAAAAAAAAAAATTCTTCGAATATAAAAAAAAGGAATTTTATAACTAGAATCTGTGAATTATTGATAAAAAAAAATAAAAGAGCACACAAAAAAGAAATAAAACACCCAAGTATTCGATCCCAAGTACAAAAAAATGATTTCTTTATTTTTAATGATTGAACTTATCATGTATAAAAAAATTATTTAATAATTATTAATTATTTCCCTTTTCAATTATCGATAAAAAAACATACGAAAAAAAAATATAAAAACACATTATTATACAAAACTGTATAATAGAAAAATTCAAATGCAAATATTTAAATTGAATTACACCTAAGTGTAATCAACTTAATTACAAATAATAGAATAATTGAATTAAATCATCGAAACAAACCGAAATGCAAATAGTTGAACCGAATTATAAGTGATTGTAGATGATTCCACAAAATTAGTCATACATAGGTAAATAAGCGATGATTGAAGAGGAAAAATCGATTTTCCTTCGGGTCGTAATTATTTAATTGATTGTCCCGAAACAACAGAGGCGTTTACCTCGATACTAATTCGATCAGTTCGACACTACGTACCTGTCAACAATGACCGAATCGATTAACTGGTTTACGAGTTTATCGAAGCGTTTTATCAGAAAACAGTCAAATGTAACGCACCTTTAGTTGTTTTTGATGACAAAGGGAATCGTAAACAAAAAAAAATTGGCCAAACGAATAAATCAATTTTTCCGTGTGCACCTGAATTTCGTCCAGCACTGATATCCATTAGCTCACTTTACACGCGGAAGCTGCACGTGTTCAATGTTGCTATTCAAGTTCCCTCGTCTATTCTCTCATTCACTCGAGCTTCCTCCCACCTCCGATAGGAGGGAGCTCTCTCGTACGTTTATGTATATATACATCGTATATATAAATCGTTTTTGCTCTCGGGCACTCTCGCCAATTTTTCTGCGCATTTATGAGTTACCGCGAGTCTCGTATCGCGTATTAATCCCACGTGCGATGAAAACTTCCCTTTTTTCCGTGGGTGGGGGCTGTAGGTGTGAAAGAGAATCGGAGGAAGGTCGATAACGATGATGATCGCAGTTTTTTTAACGCACTAGTCGAAAACTTTCCGATCTTTTGAGATAAAACAATATTTTTAACAAAATAAGTATACAAAGTTTAATAAAACAATAACTAAATAATTAGATAACAGAAATAACCAGAGAAACACAAATATGACACGAAATAACAAAAACAACGCAAATATAATATAGAATAACGAAAAAATCGCAAATAAAAGCTAAAATAAGGAAAGAAACGCAATTTTAATAAAAAATAACGAGAAATACACAATGATAATCTGAAAAAAAAATGCAATTTTTAACAAAAATAAACGCGACAGAGTTCTCCTCGGTTTAGTATTTTATACGTCGCGTACTTATTATTATTTATTTGGAAATAAATAATTGGTATTCAATTTATTTATCGATAAAATGTTGTGTTTTTTTACGAATATGATTATCAATTATCTTTCTTTGTAAATGAAAATGTAATACAAATTTTTTATTCGAATTATTTAAAAAATAAAACTATAGAAATCTCTTCGTGAATTTTTATTGTTTTTTTTTTTTAGGAAAACGAAAATTTCGTCAGTCGAATGATGGCCACAAGTTATTATTTGTTTATTATTTAACCGGATGAAACGTGCTATTAAATTTGTTTGGGTTAAACGATCTCGCAGAGACGATGGGCGAAAAAAAATTTATCTCGACACCTTCCGGACCATCGAATCGCAAGAGTGGCTGAAAAAAGAGTGCGCGGGAGGGGAGGGAGGGGGGTAACTGGGAGGCAGAAAAAATCAGGCTCGCGTGCGGGGCGTCAACGACGGGAAGTAGCGAAAGAAAGAGAGAGAAGAGAAGAAGGGGATTTCCCTAATTCCATGCTCGATTTAACGAACAATTTGTCGATTTGGCAGGCCGCCAATTTTTCTCAGCCTCTTAAGGCACCTCCGTATAATACGTATGGACCATTTTTGTTGATCGGGGGCGATCTTTTGGAGCCATGAAATTTTTCAGTTGATATTCAAAATGGAACTGAATTTTTCTGGCTGGAACTTCAAGGCTGTGAAGATTACGAAATTTATTGACAGTTTATTGACATCTCGTCGATAGTGAAAAGATTATTAACTGAAAGTATACAGGGTGTCCAGAAAATACCGGAACGTACCTTCGGAAATAGCTTACCGATTTCGTGCAAAACAGTATTTCAATCGAAACAATGACAAATTAAAAAATACAAACTCTTGTGTATAATTACTTTATTATAATATATTTTTTTTAAGCCACTTTTGATTTTTCATCACATCTGAAAACATCGTGTTTTTTGTTTTCTTTTTATTATGTTATTTCATGTTATTTCAATTTTGTTCATTCTTTTAATCAAGTATTTTAACTAATTAATTCTATTAAAGTTTACAATTAACATAAAATAATGAAGGTAAATCTAAAAAAGCGTAATGTCAAACAACGAGATATTGAAAAGTCTGATTCATCATAATAAATTTTCTATTTTATTGAATATCCGGTTTTACCTGACTCCACAAAGGAATATGAATTTTATGAAAACTCACAAGACTTCATTGAATAATTGCATGTTTCTAAGGTTAATCATTGCATCTTAAATATTATAAAAATGAAATATAATTTTTAAAATCCATCATCAAAACACAATGAACTATAATTTTTTAAATTTATACATGAAATCAAACATTAACAACAACAAAAAACAAAACTGAATGTTTCAAAAAAATTGAAATAATATAAAAATAGAAACAAAAGTTCGCAAAAAGAAAATAAGAAAAATATTGAAAAACGATTTCAATAATTAAAGATCTTCAGGAATGGAACAGTCAAAGACTATTTATTCACAAGTTCAATGACGAGTATACGAACTTTTTTTTAAAATTTCTTTTTTCTCTTTACGCCGGTTTGGCCGCTCACAGAATTCACCGTGCACGTGTATATTTGTGTGCATACCGACACGTGTATTTGTATATAAGCGGGAGGGTAATCCGCGAACGACAGGTGGAGCAGGGGATTTTAGAGTCTCGAGTTCGGAGCGCAGAGAGAGAGAGAGAGGGAGAGAGAGAGAGAGAGAAAGCGAGTGCTGACTTTAGCCCCGTTTGGAGCGCGTCGAAAGGTACGTTGTACTCAAACAAAGTAAGATATAATTAGAAAGGCACGAGGAGGCTGCGTATAAACTGTATGTGTGTGCGCATGTGCGAAGGAGAAAAGATCTCTGTCTCTTTTTGGCATCTTCCCCGCCCCACCCTGCTCCCCCCACCTTTTTTCATTTCTTGAGAAACACACCCGAAAGCACACGTGTGCAACGAAAAGTTTCTTTCGTCCGGTCCATTTCCTCTCCCCAATCCAACAGGGGAAAAACCAGATCGAATTCGTTGAATTTTTAAAAATTTATTTTTCATATTTTTCTTGGTTCTTTTTTTTAATTTATTTTTCTTTCCTCTCTAATTTATTTTTCATATTTTTCATTTTTTTATTTTAAACTTTTTTGTTCACATTTTTATTTTTTTTTATCGCGAATAAAATCACTAGGATAAATTTGGCCTCCGTCCAAGAAAATCCGAGGCCATCGGAGCGCAATTTTTCTCAATTGATTCGTAATTCCGAACGACATTGTTGGGGATTGATCCGTCATCGATTTATCGTCGCGATTCCTTTATCAAATTCTACTGGTCTTTTTTTCTCGTGTCGTCTTTTTCTTCGTTTTTTTTTTTCTACGAGACCAAAGCAGATTTGCTCGTTTCTCGATGTCGTACCTGCGTCGTGTTGCCTCGAGAAATTGTTTTCGATATATCGAACGAATCCAATGACAAACGTCGAACCGATTATTCCTGAGCTCGATCGTGCAACGCTGCGCTTTTAATGCGGAAAAGCAAGGATGGAGAAAAATGGAAGGGAGGATTTTGATCCTCAATCTCAATCGAAAAGTTCAAACTGTGTCAATAACATTTCGGCAAAAAAAAAAAAATATATCTACAAAACTATTTAAATTCATTCAATATCTCAAAAATCATTTCTACATAAATAAAATTCATTTTCACAATGATAACGCCCTCGAATTAATCGATATGAGCAACGAAACGTTGGAAGTTATAATAATTTTCAATAATTCGAATAATAATAATAATAATAATTGACATAAATAATGAATTATTAATCAATAAAAAAAAATAATAAAAAAAAAATATATATATATATATATATATATATCGAATGGAAATAAAAAAAAACAATAAAAATAAATAAAAGCAACGATAGCACATAGTTCTACAAAGCTAAAAATAAAAGGAGGGAGAGGAGACGAACATCGTAGAGAAAAAGAGAGAAAGGGAGAGAGAGCGCGTGTCACCTCGATTGGATACTTACTCATGATCTTATCGTCTCTTTATCACACATATTATATCGAAGACTCGCAATGTCGAGAGGGCCAAACGACGCGCTTTTGCGCCAGACCAAGTATTATATATCACGCAGCAGCCTCGTGTGTTGAACGCGAGGCAACTAGAAATCTTTCATATATATATTTATACAAGAAATAGAGAGGGAGAGAGAAATATAGGAAGAGAAACGAGAGAGAGAGAGAGAGAGAAAGGGAAAAAGATGGAAGAAGAAAAAGAGAGAGAGAAAAAGAGAAAAAGAGAGAGAAAGAGGAAAAGAGAGAAGGACAAAAAGAGTGACGCAGTAAGGGAAGGGGGGGGGGGATGAACGAGAATCGAGTCGCGGCCCTCGTGGAGATACATGAAATTACAACGCGGAAGCGAAAACGCATCTGCACATATTTTCACACACACACACACGCGCACACACTTGCTAATACACACACAAACGTCTATTGTGTCGAGCGTAACGTTTGCACTCTCTTCATTGGATACGTATTTCCGTATAATTTGGCTGAAATCCCGATTACTGCTCTTTGCAAAATCGTCTTTTTTCGTCTATCCTACCCCCGGCCCTTCTTGCTCGCGGAAGAGTTGAGAACCTCCGGTAGTGGGAAGACTCATTGTCATTTGAGTTTTGGCAATCTCGAGAGGTGAGTGGGCGTTTCACTGGCAGGAGAAACGTACTCGGATGCGTACGAGACTCGAAATTTTCAAGAGTACGACGAAGACAGCATTTTCCACGGGTGCTATGTAGAGAGAGAGAGAGAGAAAGAGAATTTTGTAAAACGGTTTTCTCTCTCACTCGAACAAACCCAAATAAACCCAAACAAACCCAAACCAACAGAGAGAAAGAAAGAAAGAGACTTTTGAAAAACTTTTTCCTCCTCTCACTCAAACAAACCCAAATAAACCCACAATTATGTTCACTTGGGGATATATTTATATATATATATATATATATCAAAATTAAAAAAACTTTAATGGCAGTAAAAAAATTTACGCAAAAATGTAACATTCAACGAGATCCCGAAAAATTTCATGTTTTTTTTTTAAACCTCCGATTTATTGAACATTTCTTTTTTTTTATTTATTTTTATTTCGAGATATACGATTTTTTAAAAGTATTTTTCAGTTTTGTTTTTACATGCACGATTTTTTTTTAATTAGACATTTTTTTTTAATAGAAATTGTAAGATTTTTTGAAAACATTCTCTGGCATTTTCTGGACACCCTATATATGAGTAAATAATGTAGTTTAGGTGTATGTATACATAGAAGTGCGTTCATCATTCGTGAACTACCTACACGTCCCCGTGAATTTTATGATAAAAGCCCATGTGGGTGAAACGGTGAGAATGGAAGTAATCCGAGGGGAAATTTGCGCGTGCACACGATATAGTTACACAACGAGCTAACTTTACTCCAGAACGAAAAAGCTCCGGGTTAACACGTTCTCGGGTCTGCAACGACCCAAGTTTAAGAACGAACCGTGTACTGCAACAACGATTTTAAGAGTATTTTCACAAGTGAAAATAGACGTCATCACCCCAGTGTCTGAACAGGGATGAAACGTAAAATTGTTCTTATGACGAATATTTAAGGACCGGTGATAACAAAATTCAATCATACCGGTAGATTCCTTTGATTTTTTTTTCAGATTTTTTTTCATAAAATTTGTGGCACGTGGGTCTCAAAAAATGATCCTTTGAGGGCCTTTTGAAAAATAGGGCCGAAAATTTATTTATCGATTTATTTATCCGTATAGATTTATTTTTTCAGCTTCATATACATGATTTTTTCTCTCTCGGGGAGTTATGTATACTTAAGTAAATAAATATATATTAAATTATTAAAGTTTAATATTTATATACAATAAATATATTTTTTAAATAATTAGTATTTAGTGTATTAATTTATATTTAATCAAGTGAAAAGAATTGGATATATATTTGATGATTTTAATTTAAATTCAATTAGTTAGGCTTGAAAACTTGATTAATTAAGTTGATTTGATTTTTTTATTCGTGCTTTTCCAATTATTTTTTAATCGCAAGATATATATACTTCGATGAGTTTTCGAATTCAAAAATTGTTTAAAGTTTTTTTTTGACGGATGATAACAAAAAAAAAGGGAACGTGAAACTATTTTTTTTGTACTCGTTATAAATACAATGATGGTATATAAATAATTTTCAATTAATTAAAAAAAAAGGTATTTTTTAAACTTTTTTTTTTTAATACGAAAAATATTGAAAATCGCTAATACGTGTCTGGATCATTGCCACTTCAGGCGTAGGTGGAACGTTTATACGGTGGATCCATGTCCTGACGGAGTACTCGGAAAAGCAGTTTTTTGCATACGAATTGAAGGTGGTGATCGGTCAAGGGGATCGAGGGTATATATGCAGAGAAAAGGGATGGAAGTTTGTATCTGTACATGCACACGTATACATTTATGGCACGTGGATTATACGCCAATATGTATAATTCCATACCGTGCCAGTTCCTGGGCTTACGTATACAGGGTGGCTGGATAAGTGACCTCCAAAAGTAAAATAAAATTATTATGTGATTAAAATAACATTATTATTAAAATAAAATTATTAGCATAAATTTTCTATGTATTGAAACCATTGTAAATATAAATATTTTGTAAATGTATGTACATTTATTAATATTCGTATATTAATATTGTTCTATTTTTTATAAATTAATATTATATATTAATATTATATATATATATTACAATATAGAATGTATTTATTTTATATATGATAAATATTAAAAAATATATAACAATACATTTATTAATGCTCAAATTTCCAACCAAATTTCTCCCGTGTTTCATAAGTCCTAGTTAAACGGTAATTTTTTACATGGTTTTGAAACTGTGGCTCTGAATTATTACAACAACAA
This sequence comes from Ophioninae sp. A BG-2022a, assembly GCA_030523105.1. Classification (NCBI taxonomy): domain Eukaryota; kingdom Metazoa; phylum Arthropoda; class Insecta; order Hymenoptera; family Ichneumonidae; species Ophioninae sp. A BG-2022a. The sequence continues at coordinate 22,404 of JAPYZI010003584.1, read as the reverse complement.
AAATATCGTCAAATGTCCATAGTAAGATAAAAAAAATTGAAAAAAAATATAAGTAGAAAAATACGAAAAATAAAATCGAAAAAAGATATCAGCCCTAAATTACACAAAAAATAACAAAATTCCATTTTGTAACTAACTAAAAATCGTTACGCATACCCAGAGGTGATTTAAATAGCCCTTAACGCGATTAATCTACATTTTACGTTGTTGTTTACCTTTGATGTTTCACTTTTCCGGACACCCCGTATATGTGATGGATTAACGTATGAAAGGTGTGAAACATCAAAGGGACAATTTACGCATTGCACGATCGTGCACATAGGGCCTTTTTGAGTCTGGATCACCTATGTGCATACGTGTACAAATAAAAGTGTACAAATGTGTTGGCACGTATGCTATTTTCAATGCCGATGATGGTTCGGTTTGGGCTTCTCGTGGTCGCGACTCTAACCCCTATCCCTTCGCCCTCGTGTATCGATCTTTCTCCCTTTCTCTCCTGGTCGACCCCTCGCGATTTTTTCACTCTTTTCTCCATTTTCTCTCTCTATCTTACCCTCTCTTGCTCCGTTGATTAGGGTTTATTTGGGTTTGTTTGGGTGAGAGGGGAAAACGTTTTGCAAAATTCTCTTTCCCTCTTTCTCTCTGTTGGTTTGGGTTTGTTTGAGTTTGAGGAACTAACGTTTTTCGAAATTCTCTCTCTCTCTCTCTCTCGCTCTCTCTTTCTGGTGTTTTTTCGTCTTCCTCACTCTCATTCTCGACTCTCGTTCGCGTACAATGTCGGTTCTCGCTACTCAACGTTCTCCGCTTACAAGAGCACCCACGCCCAATCCAAGCCCGGGCACGAACGGAGAATGAACGCTGAATGATGACAGGCAGCCATTGCTGCGTGTTGCACCCACTGACTACCCACACCATATATCCTCACGGTGGCCACTCGCGGGACATATACCAGAGAGCGCTAGAGAGAGAGAGAGAGAGAGAGAGAGAGAGAGAGGGAATAAAATAAAAAAGAGAGATAAGAGAGGCAGCGAGAGGGAGGGAGGGAGCAAGATGGAATTAAATAAAAAAAAAAGAGTGAGAGAGCGAGAAAAAAATAAATAATAAAGCGAGGGAAGGAGGAAAAGACAAACAAAAAAATAGAATAAAATAAAGCAAAAAAAATTAATAAAACAATAAGAGAGAAAGATTGAGAGAGAGAGAGAGAGAGAGAAAGAGAGGGAAATAAAAAAAAAAAAAAAAAGAGAGAGAGGGAGAGAAAAAAATAGAATAAAATAAAGCAAACAAAAATAAATAAAACAATAAGAGAGAGAGAGAGAGATAGAATAAGATAAAAGAGGGAGGTAGAGAGAATAAAATAAAAAAGAGAGGTAAAGATTCAAAGAGAGGAGGACAGCAAAAAAAAAAAAACGTAAAAACGTTTATATAAAATAATGGTGGAGTGCATAAAGCGACGTTTTCACAAACAAAATGACAAAACATTCATCCCTCAAACTGCTTGGAAGCTGTTCAAGCGATTTTCAGTTTTCGGTCACAAGTACAATATTTGTTTTTTTTTTTTTCGATATTTATTGGACTTGTTGGATGTCAATTGAATTATTGGATCTCAATTGAATATTTAAGTGAGAAGAACAGCGAAATTGTTACATTGTTCGTTTAATTCCATTGATGCCATTAATGAGCCATCGACTTCATATGTAAACCTGTTAATACCTTTAATGTAATCGAAATGGATAGCATGAATATCGATAATGATAATTGATACTGTTCCGAACGGAGCCATAATGTGGTACATAAACTCAGCGATATAATACTATAATATATATATATATATATACAGAGACCGATCTGCTGTATCGTTGATTTTTATCCGTTCAGTACGATTTTTACATTTTCATGAATTATTAAAATTATTGAATTATTAACATAAAAATTATACAAATAAATTTTATCAAATTTTCTTTATAAATAACGTATATATTTATATACAAAATTATCGATATTAATTAATCGTGGAGCGTTTTTCTATAATTTTTTTTTTCACCTCATTCGCATGGGATTCCAATTTTAACTTCGATATAATAGGTTAAAATTATATTAAAGTTTCTTGTTTTTTTTTTTTTTCAAACGTAATGAATAGAAAAAATCATAGAAACTTTTCAGACACCCGAATAGAATCAACAAGGATTTAATACATCCATTTCCATTCATATCTTTATAAAATGATCTCTACACATTTTTTTCGAAAAAAAGTTAATTCCAAAACGGTATAAAAACCATTTTTTCTACCAAAGAGAGCTTGATTCATTTTCAAAACATATAATTCAATAAATATTTTTATCTTTTGATAAATGAATTGCAATTTAAAAAAATGGAGTCAAATCCTCGATTTTTTTTCAAAAATGGAATTCGATATGTTCTTTGGATTTGTTTTGGTACCAGTCTATTTACTAACGAAAAAATGAAGTCCGATCAATATCTCTTCGTCAACAAAATAGAGCCCAAACTAATTGTCGGCAAAAATGGACTCCAATCTATATTTCTTCAAACAAAATTCATCCATTATTTGAAAGCGAAGAAAAACCACCTTATTATTAAAAAATGGGTTCCTTGCAAAAGGTTCGAAATTTTGTTTGGGTTTGTTTGGGTTTTAGGATTTTTGATGCTTCCGATTTTTCGTCTCTTTTTTAAAAATTGCCTTTTTGCGTGAGTTTATTCCTGATAACAAATGGATTCGAGGACTCTACCGAATAATCCAATAATTTTAGGGACGCGGGAACATTTTACACGTAAGACAAAGTTAAACGTATCTCTCTCGTTATCGGTGGAATGATCGTGAAATGGTGATCGTTTCTATATATATATACATATATATAAGTGTAGGGCTAAAAAGCAGAGTGGCTGATTCTCGGGTGTACATTCATTAAGAATGCGTGCTCGCGATCGCATTCGAGAAGTCTCGCATATACCACGCACTTTATTCGTCTCGTTTTCCCGTCCTTCTCGCTCTCGATTCCTCGCGGTGGAGGCGCGAGCTCGAAATCGTAGATTTCAATTAGGTGACTGTAGCTTCGCGGACGTATAAACGACGTACGTTCGCTGCACATATATATCTACACTTGGACAGACGGATGTATGATATTTCGACCTCGGAACACGCATCGGTTGGTCATCAACGTATATGGCTGTTTCGAGGACTTCTCAATCTTGAATGTCTCGAAAATCGCAATTCAACAACCTACGTGACTGTACGAACGTACTTCTACAGTTGGAACCCGTTTTTTGGTCTAAAATTGAATATTTACGATTTTTTGAATTTTTTGGAATTTTTTGGAACGAGTCAATTTCGTTTGGAGTTTAATCGTTAATTGGATAACTTTGATTCGATTGATATAATAATTACGACGTTCGTCGACGTCTCTAGTTTGAGCCTGGTTTCTATAAATATAGTTGACAAGAATGTTTGGGTTTGTTTGGGTTTGTTTGTTCGGATGTCTTTAGAACTGTCTCGATTTGGTTCCGTTCCCCTTTTTCTTCCCCCCCCCCTTCCCCCTTTGCTCGCTGCGGGCGTGTGTCTAGTCTAAAACGAGATTTTTGACGTCATTTTTAGGTCGCAATAACTTCAAATCCGTTGAAGTTGCTTCGATGAAATTTTACTTATGTATTTATTGTTCCTTTAAAAATATATCAACATCAAGAAAAAATTAATTTAAATATATTCATGTAGTTTTTATTATTTTCTTCCGTAATTTTTAGGTCGGAATAACTTTAAATCCGTTGAAGTTGCTTCGCTGAAATTTTACTTATGTATATATTGTTTCTTTGAAAATATATCGACATAAAAAAATAATTATTTTAAATATTTTCCGGTAGTTTTTTATTTTTTCACAACACGGTTCACCAAAAACCGCCTCAATCGGTTGCCAAGCCACAATGACCCAACGGGTTTGATCGTTGAGGCGCGGTTGCATGCGCATCGATCTGCGCATGCCCCCACCACTCGGTATCCTCCGCTTGAACCACGCCTCTCGGCTCCCACCACTGCGCTCCCCAAGTGGGAGTAAACCGAGATGCCACTGTTTACGGAGTATCCAAACCGTATTCCCGATCGCCTCGCCGTGCTGCGAGCCCATACCCGATGTGCATCAACGAGAGCCGGCTCGTGTAGAAGTATGACGTGGATACACTCCCGATCTTCCACCAACGTATTCGACCATACGGACTCTGCGATAACGCTTTAACGCGCCAGCGGAGTTTTCAGAATTTACCGAGATATATGCCCCTCTCGCTGTCTCTCTTTTTCTCCTCTCTCTCTCTCTTACTGATCGTTGAACACGTCCCCTCCTCCTCCGTGTTATCGAGCGAGCCACTGCAGTTGCACGCATCGCGGATGAGGTCAGCAGATACGAATCGAAACGAAATAATGAGAGTAAAAAGTGTCATACGTTATGTCATTTAAAGTGTCGTCATCTGGCTTCTTCCAAATGACTCGTATCATTATTTTCAACTAAATTTGACGTTTCGAAAAACCTCCAGCGTCGAGTATCAAAAATTGGCTGCTCAATTTACTTTGATAGATCGTTTGGGGTAAATTGAATTAGGGCTTTAGTGGGGCCCGTTCAGAATTTCCTTAACTTTGTTGGGGCCTTAATTGGGTTTCCAGTAACGGCTTTTAATGTTTCCCTGATGCGGGGAGCCTCAAATAAGGACTTTACTGACCGATTCTCAACCGCCTTTATTGAATTAAGGTCAAATAAGGTTATTATTGAATAATTCTCAAAAGTGTCCCTTATTTCAATGACATGTTGAGCCACAAATAAGGCTCTTATTATTGACTTTATTAAACAACCCTCGAGGATTTTTATTCAATAACCTCCAAATAAAACCCTTTTTAAATAAAGGTTTTATTGAACAATCTTCAAGAGCCCAAATTAAAAGATCCTCGAATAAGGCCCTTATTTCCCTGATGAGAAAATATTTAAATTACCATTTAAATGCCCTTATTTACATCACGAATGTTCTGCCAATTTTTCTCAGAAAGCATTCCAATGCTATTGATTAAAAATTAAATAATCGATTTGACAATAACTGGTAAATCGTTCGATTCGAACGATCCCCAAAACTTGTATACAACGTTTTCTTTTCATCGGATTTTATTTTCAAGTACAAAGGGGGTTTCATCAAAATTCGACCCTTCAAATAAAGTTTCATTTACCGGTGAGCGGGGGGGGGGGGGGGGGGGGGGGTTCGTAGTGGAGACGAGGAAACAAGAGCTTTTCAAGAGCGATCGATGAATAACATTTGAAATATTCGTAGCTGCCTCGTTTGACTCGGAGCCCAAACAGACTGGCCAAGAGAACTCGGTTGAGTACGCAGCTGTAACTCGATAACGCGAAGAGATACGAGAGGAACGACGATGCCGGAGTGACGAGAGGGCCTTCGAGGCTTAAGAGCCCCCGAGAGTGAAACGGTTTCACAGACACAAAGATTCCACTGTGTGCCACCAAGCGAAAAAGACCGAGATCAGATCGAGTTTACGAGAGCCAAAGAAAGGGGGGGGGGGGAGGAGGAGAGGCAAACGAGGTGTTGGACACAACGAGAAATGTTTCTACAAGCTGGGAATTCAAATTTCATTTTTAAAACCCTCCCTACATTTTTGTTGGTCGAATTTTTAAAGTAATTTTTATTTATTTATTTATTTTTTTTTCGAAAATTGATACAGATGAATAATCTCTTATCGTTATGGATTTTCGAAAATATTGTTTTCTCGGAAACCGAAGAATTCACGTTAAAACTGCCGAGGGCACGTTATGGAAATTATAAAGATGGGAAAAAGTTTGATGTTGAAAAAATTAATAAAAATGATTTTGAAATAAAATTGGGCAGTAGTACGCCAAAAGTTTCGTCAATCCGGACCTAAACGAGGCTTGGATACAACGAGAAGTCTTTCAAAATCTTTTGAACTCAAATTTTATTTAAGGATCCTCATTAAAATTGTATTAAATCTTTTCCAATAAATAATATAATAAAAACAATATAAAATGTAAAAAAATATAAAAGATAAATAATAAAAAGTCAATAAAAAATAAAAAATAACAGAACAAAAATTCATTTAAAAATAAAATTTCGATAAGAATTTTCCGAAATATATTTACCAGAAAGCTTTCTTGAAAACCAAAAAATTTATTGAAATCCTGCAAAAGCCATATCGAAAAAATAATAAAAACAAATTTAAAAAATTGACCATTGAAATACCAAATAAAAATGAAGAAATTTGTACAAGACCAGCCTGAAACGTTCATCGATTCGAAAATCCGGTCCGCCACGTATTTATCCCACAGTTGCATGCGCGAAGATTCGAGAGGTGCCATTGGTGGAGGAGACTGACTTGGACGAGTGCCACTAAGAATTTCAATTAACGGTAATTACATTGGGAGAGTCCACCCGGCGTGTCTATAGAGCTTTCCCGGACGTCGATGGGGGCAGGGAGGAGGGAGGCAAATCCCGTGACGTCATTGGAGGCTCATCGTAGCAGCCCATCCTCCCGAAGACTACGGGAATCAAGGAACGTAGGCTATGTCGTGTGCGGTCGTCGCCAGCTGTGGAGATTTTCTCTACACCTACATCTCATTCCTTTGGCTTTGGCCCTTACTTACTTTTCTTCTTCTTGCTGCTCCCTTTAGGTACTTCGAGACTTTGGCTACAAGTAAGAAGCAACCAACGAAAAGCAAACGGAATATATATATAATAATTGTTATTATTATTATATATATAAACACAGGGTGTCCCAACATCCAACGATAAATATGGTGGATTGTGACAGGTTAGCTAATCATGACCCAAAATAACCAAAAATTATTTCTCTAAAAAAGTTTCGACATTTTTAGATGAATATACAATGAGGGTTAGAGATTAGCAATTTATCTCTGTAACGACTTTTCTCGAAAGTGAAACATTTTTAACGTAATAGTTTACCATGGATTTCCTAACCGGCGATTCAGAGTTTCACTAAATTTGACTGGACAATGGAAAATTAATAAACAAAAGGCTGTCTTCTCGTCAAATTTCTCAAATCGAAAAAAAAATTACAGTACTCTGTTATAATGCAGACGCTGTGATGGAAATTGTGTTAAATAAAGAGTTTCGGTAATTCCATGACTTGGAGGGGAAAAGAACCGCTTCGCCATATTCAAAATACACATTTTCGTTTCTGAATCATATTTCATGACATTTCTTACATTTTCGTGGTAATCCATGGGTGACCACAATTTGTATTTATTTCTTTACGATTTAGAGATAATATCGTTCGAAACTCGTGACATTTAGTTCAGGCGAATAACGGCGTGCCGGAGATCTAGAAATTTCCGGCGTTACGCTTGTATACACCTTTTTGTCGTTAGTTTTTGGGACACCCTGTATACCTGCCCTTTTCCTATAATACACCTCAAATTTTCTCTAAGACACCGCCACAGCAGCAACTTCTTCGCATCACAGAAGTGTCCCAACTTCTTAGCTTTTCCAATACAGTTTCTCGCAAAAGCGTTCTCTCACTTCATTTCGAGAGGAAGGGAAAGCGAGAAGCTTTCAAAGGCGGTAGGTAGGTCTCGAAGCTCGCGGAAAGCGCACACGGCGAAAACGCAGACCCGTCTCGGTACATCGTGCCAGGTCATAGCCACCCGCAGATGAGTGTGCCAGAAAGTTCCTACAAAGTCCCATTTCGAAGCTAAAACCGACCAAGACCCGGTCCTCCACGGTACAAGAAACTCCCCTTTAAAAATGGCCACCGAAGACATCGTGGGAAGAAGTTCGATGGGGATTTTGACTGAATGGTGGAGCGAAAACTCTGCTCGGTAATATATATATGTTCATCTAGGTCTATTCGAGTCTAGGTCTGTCAAATGTAACAGGAAGTGACCCTTTTTACCCTTAGCAATTGGCAAATTCAATTCAATTTAACCATTTTTAATTTACTTTTATTTAATTTCATTTCTCTGTACGATCACACATTTTCTCCCACGTCGACCGAAACAGTTGAATCACGAAGTAATTAATTAATTTTTAAACTAACGAATTCATGTTAATCAGCTTCGAGGACGATTTAAAAATGTCCCCGCTGCGGGGACACCGACTGCAAAGGGTTAATAGTTATTCCACATAGTCGAGCAATCAAAGTATTTAACAAAATAAATGTTGGTAATAATTAAAAATGATCAAAATGGTGAAAAATAAATTCGCGAAATTGTTTTCACTTGAGTAAACATCGAAAACGATTTAAATGCACTTTGACATTTTTTTCAAAAGCTCTACTACTTTTTTGGACCAAAAATTTTCAACATAAAAGTATCTTGCGAGTAATACATCCAAAATACATTTTTTTTTTCACTAAAATATCGCAGATACAATTATTTTGGAAGTCGAATATCCAAAATTAAATTATTTCGCAAATGAAATTCCATAACAAAAATTATTTTGGAAATTATTGTTATTCAAAGAGTATTGTTTGGGTTAGGAATTGGTAATCGCTTTTTGCAACATTATTTTGCAATACTTTCTAATTTTATGCTGAAAAATGCTTTGTTAAGACTGTGAGTAATTTTTACCGATTTTTTATACTTTGTGCGCATCATTCGTTTGCAATCGAATTATCAGTGTCAATAACTGAAATCAATGAGCTGTGGTCGTTTTGAAACGACTCAGAAATAATCGTCAGACTCTGCTTTGCGTCCGTTTTTGCTCCGTTATTGAATTGTTTTACGTGCAGTTTGCTGCTGTATTGAATTATTATACATAATCATCCAATACTGCGGTAAAAACAGCGACAAAGCGGAGCAAAAGTTACTTCAGAGCCAAAACAATGATGGTTCATTTGATCAATAACCATGACGAGCCTTTCGCTCAACTGCCAATAATACGCGATGTGAATAATCGGTAGAAATCGGTAAAAAGTTCGTAATATTAAAAAAAAAAAAAAACAAGCGGTTAAAATGACAAATTCGTTAAAAAATCGAAATAATTTGACAATTATATACGATATGAAAAATCGGTAAAGATTATTCTTTGGTTCGGTTGAAAAAATCGTTAAAAATCGGTAAGAAGCACTCAGCAAAAAAAAAATCGGTAACGATGACACACTTGCTTTCGGAAATTGGAAAAATCAGCAAAACGGACACGATAAAAAGAATCGGTAAATATGACACTATGGATTATTCGAAAATCCGGTTTCTTCAAAAATCGGTAAAAAGCGTACGATCTGAAAAATCGGTAAATATTGGCAGTTCCAAGATCCAAAATTTGATTGTGATCAAAAAATCAGTAAAATTGGAAATTCAGCGAACCCTTTCGTTTCCGATTTTTCCAGAAATCCGAAAAATCGGTAAAAACACACACACGACGGTAGAAATCGGTAAAGTTTTAGTAAAATCGTGTTAAACATCAGTAAAAAAAAATCAGCGAACGGTAAAAAATCAGTAAAGGTTAAAAAATCAGTACAAAATCGGTAAAAGTTCAAAAATTAGTTAAAAAAAATCAGTAAAAGTTAGAAATTCTGTTAATCCATAACTCAGAAAAATCGGTAAACCGATGATTCTTCAATGGACAAAAAGAAATATTAATAACGCGGAGAAAACCGAGACGAGGACTTTTCCGGGGAGTAAATTCGACGTGAAAGATACGATGTCCGTGTTGGTTGAAACGTTCTAGGCAATCCTCTCGAGGCATCACTTTTAATGCCCACGAAAACCGGAAGCTCCTTAAGAATTGGCAGCAGCATCTTTTGGCTGGCGAGGAACAATCCCGTGTACCTAAAGATTTTCTTCCCCATCTTCCTCATTCCACCCCGGAGCCCATTTTCCGCTGGAAAGTGTGGTCTACCGTCTCTCTCCGTCTTCCCGTTTTTTTTTGCTTCCCAGAATTGCCCGAGTTCGGGATTCCTGCCAAATTCTGCCGCTGCGGGTTAAAATGCTCATCTTGCAGGAGGCGCGCTAACTATTGCCCTCCCCACGCGGCGAGCATTCCCTTAAGCCGCAACGTGAATCTCTCCCGGAGATGAGCTTTTCGAGCTTTTTCCAACTTTTTTGGAATTCTTCGTTATTTTCGCCCCTCGCGTTCCAGATATTCTACAATCATCTTCGAATTGCGTCAAATTCTCTTCTCTCTCCAAATCTTCGCACCGAAGGTATAATGTTCAAAAAATAATTTAATAAATCATCAAAAAGTCATGATTTATCAACGCGAGTTAATGCAAATTAACGAATGCGAAAACCTAAACGAAGAAAAAGTTCAAGATTTCGTGTTGTTTTTATTATATCGCAATAATAACAATATATTATTATAATTATATTATATCAGTAACAAAAACAACAATAACTATAATAACAACAACGGTAACAAGGTCATAATAATTTTTTAAACGTAATTATATTCTATTCGTGATAATATCAGTTTAATAGTTATATATAATTATTACAATTTATTTTTATCAAATATAATAATATTAAAAATTATTATACATTAAACCCAAACAAAAAAAGTTCAAGCTTTCATCGTTTTTTTCTTCATGATGAAATTTTGTTTTATTGTCGAGATTAGTGCAGTCTTAATAATAATGTCGTTACGAAGAAAACAAAAAGATCACTCGAATGCTCAAACTTCTTTTTTTTTTAGTTCTGGCTTTTTCTGGTTTGTTTCGGTTTTTATGAATCTCTGAGTGAATCAACTGGTTGAATGGAGAGGGAGGCAAGGTATAATTGTCGTAAAAGTGTAAAAATCGATGTTGTATAATATCGTTGAATGGTTAGGGAAATATATAATCGACGAAGGGGATCTCCTTCACAGGCTTTTGTACAAGTGCCTAGATACCTGTACATATTGTGTATATATACAAATAAATCTATGCATGATTCTGTATATGTATATACAGTTGTTTGGCTCTCAGGCGGGAAGCGAAGAGAGAGAGAGAGAGAGAGACAGAAAGCGTTTCATGGCCCGAGGCGAATCGTCCCGTTTAAAGCTCGACGGTGGCAACGTGGTCGTAGATAAGTGTTAGGTATCAACTTGTTGCATTAATTACAGCGGGGAGGCTATTAGCCATCGATTTGCTTCTATGTGCTCGCCTTACTCTCTTCCTCTTTCACTCTTTCTTTCTCCCTCCCTCTCTTTCCCTCTTTCTCCCTCTCTCTATTTTTATTTTATTTCTATCATTATTTTTCAATTAATTTTCTTATTTTATTTTTTGCCATTTTTTGGTAATATTTATCAATCAATTTCTTTCGATTTATTTTTATTATATTTACTTATTATATGTTTGTTATAGAATTTTCTATTATTGTTTCTATTTTATAATTTACTTTGATTTTTATAAAATTGTAGTCTTAATTTTATTTGTTTTATTCTCTTATTCTTAATTTATACATTTTTGTATAATTTATATATTTGTTATTATAATTATGTTCCACCATAGTTAGACTTGGGCATGATAAAACATATCATTTAATCAAGATCAACAATTTTTAAAAAAATTTGGAAAGTGTCCTAGTCGGTATTGTAATCATCCGTTATGGAATAATTACAATAATTAAAATTACGTTACATTCAATATAAATTTTGCAATTTAATATATATTCTATTTTATATTATATTTATTTATTATTTATTATTATATTTATTTATTATAAATTACATTTGATTTTTTTATGCTTTACAAGTTGCAAAACTTTCTCGGAAGAAAATCTAGAGAGCCCGTTTTTAAACTCGAAATAAAAATGAAATAAAATAAAAGTACATACACTAAAAATAAAAGAATGAAAATAAATATTCGAAAATATATCAACTTCCCTGTGTTTTCTCGTTCGAGCCGAGAATTTTTCAACGAGCCCTCGTATTCCAAAACCGAAAAAAAAAAACAAAAATCTTCAACGGGACTCGAAATTTTGAAACGGTCCCCCAATTTCCGAGCTTTTTTTTGGTCGTCACGAGTTGAACCGTGTTTCAACGTGCAACCGTGTTTTTCGCTAGTGTTATCCGTTCGCGTATCCGTGCACCGGGGAGCGTTAAATATACGGGCGAACCGGGGTAAATTAAGCGTCGTAAACGTGCGGGTATACTTACGTTACTTGCACGTTGGCTAATTGGAATTTAACGAGTCGGCCACCCCGTCTTTTTTATTTTTATTTTTATTGTTTTAATTTTTTTTTTTTAATTTTTTCATCTACGAGTTCACCGTGCCAAAACGTCAGCGGAAATTTATACTCCCGAGCCGTTGACTCGCGTCCGTCTCCGCTGTTTTTTTTTCTCGCTTTTCTTTTTATTGTTTTTTTTTTCCGTTCATCCCCGCTTTTCGTATTCCGCAAATTCGCGGTTCCGTTGAAGCGAGCTCGAAAAACGCATTCGCGCCAATTCTATTGTAATTTATAACCAGGTGAGGGAGAGGGGTGGGGGAAAAAAAATCGCGGCAGCGGAGACGAAAGAACAAATATTTTTCGACGAGCCACCCCGTACAACGTCATGAATAAAACATTATCGAGGTTCGTCGGGGGAGCGCGAATGACGCCACGAGGATGATGCATTATCCCCTGGCATCGCGGAGTTTTGATGAAAAAAAAAAAAAAAAGAAAACAATTCTGTTCACGTATTCGTGTGACGATATGTGACGACGATTTCGGGCCGGACATTTCGAGGACCTTTCGTGGTCACGCTTTTGACCATTGTTTTGAGTTTGGGGACTCCGTTGGGTTTAATATGAGGACTTTTTTTTATTGACAGCTTAAAATCTATCGCTACGAAATCACGATTAATCCGGTATACCAGGGATATCGTATTTTCCGTCGGATATAAATTTCCTGAGGGGGTATACTTCGAACAAACACCTGGATTGCCGATGAACGACGTCCCCAATTGTATAATCGAGAAATTGTATCGTTCCGCCACGGCTTGTTGATACAATTCGTTCGTGGTGACGATATTCACGAAAAAATAGATTTTCAGTGACTTTTTGTTTGTTTTCGTAATTTTTTTAGTATTACTTATTTTTTACAGTTTTTTTAGTGCTAGGACTTTCTTCTTTCTTGTTTGGCTTCTTTTGGATTTGATAATTCAGAAAAAACGTGTTTTCAGTGAATTTTTTATTGTTCTTGTAATTTCCTTTATCATTTTTCATTTTCTGCAGTTTTTCGATTTAAGGATTTTTATATTTCTTGTTTGGGTTCGTTTGGGTTTGTTTGGGTTACTCGCCAGCTACATGCGCGAAGTTTTTTGTATGGTAATTTTTCGGTCACTTTTTTCACCCCCCATTTTCGATAGTTTCTTTATATTTTCTTTAAACATTAATATTAATATAAAAATAATGATTTATTTACATAATACAGTTTTTCATTATTTTTATTAATCGTTATTTATTAATTTATGACTTTTTTTACTATTAATAAAACATTTGTTATAGAATATAGGTTAAAAACAATATTAATTTAATATTAAGATTGTTAATTATTGTGTCTAACTATTAATGTTGTTAACAATGAAAATAAATAATTAATGAAAATTTGCAAATTTTATAATAATTTTTTTAATTGATTCGGAATTCTTCGTTTGGACGTGTCGAGTCGAATAACCCGCTAGGTGTGTATGTACCCGAGCTGATACGAGTCTGTACCTAAAAGTTGTACAGAGAGTGCAGGATGCGGATACGCGAACCGGAAGCGGTCGCCTGTGCTGGGTTTGCTTGGCGCGAGGGTACACCGCACCTCTTTGCTGCCAGCAATTATGCTTTGCGCATATACGTATATCTACGCATATGCAGAACTAACGGCGGCGATGTTGGTACTGCGGCGGGATACCATTGCTGCTAGTTTCACTATCAACTTCAATCACCAAAAGCAATATTTTGCTTGTTTGGTGCACCCAATGATAAAATATAATTTTTATCTCTCATCATCGAGGTAACTTTAGATTTTGTAACATTACTTATCCTCCCTTAATTTACTTATGAAAAACAACAAAAAAACGAAAATTGTGGTTAGGAAATCCAAAAATTAATAGTGAGGTTTTTCAGTCTCCAAATGTTCTTTTAATAACCGTGTAATTGATTTTTTTCCATTGGAATATCGATTTATGTAAATTAGGCTAAAAATAAATAATTTTGTTTGGGTTTGTTCGGGTTCAACTTTGTAGAAAAACTTTATTATAAATTTATACATAAATATTTGAATTCCAAACTTTTTCACTTCTATTTTTATATATAAAGTTTTTTTTTATTTTTGAATTAATAAGTGAACACAATTTTTGTATTATTTAGATTAATATTAATATATGGTAGCTGGCGAAGTGACCATTTTACATTTTTTTAATGATGGCTTTAACTATATTTAAAAGGCCCAAATAAACAGTAATTTTTTGGATGGTCTTTGACACTATGGTAATTAATCGTGACCAAAAAGAAATATCCACAAACGTCCACAGCAAGAGAAATAAAATTAAAACTGAGGTCAGGTGAAAATTACAAAAAATCAAGAAACCAAAATCCTCTTTACTTCAAACTTTACTTTTTCACTTTTCCTTTCCCTCTGTTTTTTTTTTTTTTTTGTTTCATGTCAATAGCGTTGTCCTTTTTTCTGAGTTGGTTTGGGTTTGTTCGGGTTTAATTGGACATAATAATTAGCAATCTAGATACTCAATGAGCAGTAGATATCAAAGATTTTGGATGAGCTTTATCAATACTATTCAAATGGTTGTCGAATTAGATTTGTTGGAACTATTGATCGATGGTGCACACGTTGGCACATGTTGGAAGTATATATGTTGTCCAACCGAGACATACGCCACTGAACTATGTTCTTCTGTAGCAATCCCGATAAACGCTTCAAGCCCGGATGAACTATATATGTGTAATATATGTGCATACGTGAATCATTCAACATCCACGTATTCACCCAGACGTTACATCCATGCCCACACGAATGGAAAGAAAACCGCAAAAGCAAATGTGCGCGGGACGGCCCGAGGCTATCAAATTTCACGAATGCAGGGTGCCCCGGTATACCTTTCGAAAGCAAAAGCTTCATATGTGCAGCTATGAGGGCTTCAAGCACCAAAAGTAAAAAAAAGTTTCGGGATTTTTCGTTGCGCCAATCCTGCTAGCCCACATCTCGTATCCTGTACGAAATATCGTTTAAAAATCTGCCTTTTTATTTTCAGTTTATCTACTCAGTAGTAATAGTGAAATGGAATTAGACATGGATCAAAATATCCTCATCTCCAATATTCAAAAGCTCCTCATCGCGATTGATGTTGCTTGCTGCTTTTCAGTTTCGTAACCCGCGTACCGATACACGCGTAGCAATTCTCTTATCATTTTTTTATAGGAAATTGAACGCTCTACAAAAAAGGTCCTTTGGAAGTTTACGATTGATCGAATATTTGAAAAGTTATTCAAGGTCAAAGTTGAATGTAGAAGAAGCTTTATCATTTTTTCACTTTTATGGGAAAACCATCAGACTTAGTGCAAAATTTTATAGAACCTTTTTTATAGATCAGTTCATTTACTATAAACATCTGGTATTAAATAACAGAAACATGTTCTCATCACGACAGTGTAGCGTTCTTTATTACCCAACGATTAGTAAAAAATTCTTACTTTTCCTCACAACTCTCCCAATTAGGCGGGGATTAAATTCTTAACGACCAATTTAACGTAAAATAAAGTAATCTAGAAAAAATGTCCTATGAAATTTTGTCACAGGTCTGATAGTTTTTCCAGAAAAGTGAAAATATTCTGAAAAATTGGTATTCAAATTTGAGTTTGAATAACTTTTGAAAGAGTGGATTTATGGTAAAACGTTAAGAGACCTTTTTTGTAGAGCGTTGAATTCTGCATTAAAATATGTATTGGTCATTGTCACACACGGTATCATACGTGCGTATAGGGATTAAAGAGAGAAATGGTCAGAGCAATCAAAGTTCGTACAGAACTGTCCAATGCGGTTGATGGTTAAGCGCAGCTTCGGTCATTATTTCAAGTGTACGCCGGCCGCATGTTTGAAGCCCCTTCAAGCCCCTTCAGCAAACAAACCCAAACAATCGAGAGGTGAAATAGAGAGTGGTGGGGATAAAGGAAGATCAAAATATACACATTCATCAATAATCCATGGAATAGACTACCCACGTGACCACCCACTCTCGGCGCCGTCTGAGGAACTGTTTCACCCTTGCACTATTCCGCACATTCATTCGCCACTCTACGTACATTTATATGAACACGTGCCTCGATATCTGAAAAGAGAAAAACTTTTCTTTTCACTTTCAGCAATGCAGCCGAAACTTTTTTACCTATTTACTTCACTCGGCGCCCTCATTTCTCACCATTGAATTGTTGAATTATTTCGTTACTGAATAAAACGATTTAATTGTTTTTCTAAAAATACTTTCTGTAATTGTTGTAATTTTATAACTGACGTAATTTTCCAATCTTTGAAATCATATAATTGTTTCAATATTTTTCAGTATTCTAATATTGTTATCGTTGTCGTTAGGTAATTGTTAAAATTTTTTAGTTGTTCCAATTTTTGTCATTGTTCACCATCACTTTTTCTAATCATGGTAACTCCGTAATTTTTATAATTCTGCAATTATTTCAATGTTTCATTTGTTTTTATTTCGTAACCATTGCAAATATGTAACCGTTCCAATATCTGAATTATTTCAATGTTTCAATTCTTTTAATATCGCAATCATTGTAAATACGTGATTCTTCTATTTTTTCAATCGACGCAATCGTTTAAATCTCTGTCATTTTATAATCGTCGTAATTATCCAATTATTTCAAATGTTTAAATCCTTCTACGTTTTAAATTATTATAATTTTGCAATCCTTGTAATTTTTTATTGTTATCATTTAGTAATCCATAGAATTGTTTAAATGATTATAAATTAGCGATTCTTATAATTTCTTAATCGTATCCTTGTTTAATCATCATCATCATCATCAATACTAGCGACAGCAACGATTCATCCCAAACAAACCCAACATAATAAGACAACCAACAATTCATAAAATTGAATCGCCGGGCTACGATATAATGTATCGAATAAATGCTGAAGTGACTTAACGCAGGGTAGAAATATGCATAGAAATGGGTCAATAATGTCGTGGTAAGTAGCCCACAGGTTTTCGTTTATGCGGATCGGGTGATTTTCGCCCTTAAACGCGGAGTTCGCTGAGGATACGGGCGATATACTCGTAGACGGAGTGGCATGCCAAAACGGTATCGTTTCTTCATGGTCTCAGATGTTGTGTCATGGAGAAAACCTTTTTTTTTTCAACAGCCCGGGAGATACATAGGCAGCCCCATCATGCTGAAGAGATCCAAGAGCATTTTTACGAATACATATGTATATATATATATATATATATATCCTATACATATTTACGTAAATAAAAAAGAAAAAAAATATATATACATGTATATATTCAGAACGCATTCATTTTTCATTCTCTGTCCTAACGTCCCTTCCCTTGGCTTCTCCATTTGGCTCTGGGTGAAATGAAGCTGCAACCCCTTTGCAAGCACTTCGTTTCAGCCCTCCTTTCCACCCCGAGGCATCATCCCTCTCGGTCTCGTCTTTTCTATTCTCCCTCTGTATTCTCATAGAAACCAGCTTCCCGCAACGACCCTATATTTCCCCCAAGTATCGTAAGCTCGTGGGCGATTACGTCCATCGGCTAAGAGAGAGATAGAGAGAGAGAGAGAGAGAGAGAGGGAAAAGGGTTGGAGGGAGAGATGAGAGTTGGAGAAACGAGAACGAACGAAAGGAATTTCAGGTGCATAACGACCAATAAAAACGAAATTGTAGACGGCGCCCCTCGCGAGCCGCAACCTACTCTCGCCTATTCTTCATCCCTTCTCTATTTATATACGTTTCACTGTTTTCTTGCTGTCTTTTTATCTTTTTTTTTTTTTTCTTTCGCGAAGTATCGACCCTTCTTGGCTCTACTTCTTATTCCGCAGCTTCTTACGGTCTTCTTAACGTCAGGGGTCGTCTTTTTTTTCCTCCTGGTTTCTTTCTCTCTTTCTACGGATTTCCCCTTCCAGTTTTCTCTTCTCTTGAATCCCTTCTCCCCCTCCCTCAACCCACGTTGCAGTTTCACGAGCAATTCAGCGCCTTCGGGCGTCGCGACGACCGACCATCTCCTCTCGATGTACTTCTGTACACGTACGTAATTATATACATATATATGTACGTATATATTTCTTTACTCCGATACGAGAAGCACACGCCTGTAATCTCGCACATGGCAGAACGAGTGCCCGACTCCGAGTGCATGAAAGAGAAAATAATGGGTCAGAGAGAGAGAGAGAGAAAAGTAATTGAGAATATGTGAACAGGAGAGACCACACTGCGAGTTCTTAAGGTGCGACTGACCTCGGATTTGTGCTTGAGTATAAATATATATATATATATATATATATATAGGGTGACAGGAGAAGGTAAAAGTAAAATTTCGATGCCTCATATTGAGAGGTTTCCAACGAAAGGGGTATCTTCAGCAATTTTTTGTAGTCGAAAAAACAAACTAATTTTTCAATTACTCCTTTTTGGTTATTTTCGTCTGATATCGATTTTGATTTTTTTTCTCTTAGTACGATCATTTGTATATATATATATATATATATATATATTTTTTTTTATTTTTTAGATATTTTAATTTTATATTACATGTTCTATACATTTATATATTTTTTTAAATATCTTTTGCGTCATAATTAATCTTTAGCAATTTTTTGTAGTCGAAAAAACAAACTAATTTTTCAATGGCTTCTTTTTGGTTATTTTCGTCTGACATCGATTTTGATTTTTTTTCTCTTACTACGATCATTTGTGTATATATATATATATTTTTTATTTTTTATTTTTTAGATATTTTGATGTTATATTATATATCATATATATTTATATATATATATTTTTTAATATCTTTTTCGTCATAATTAGTTATCATAACGTCCAATGGCATCCCAAAATTACGGGAACTTAGGATTTGCGGACTAGGACTGAAATTTGGTCGATAGTGCAAAATAAACAAGTTCGTGTCATCAGAAACGATGTTTGAAATAGTGCAAATTCGTAGAGTCGATTTGGATAGGCTTCGTATTCGATAGGATAGGATTTGGATAAGATGAAATTACAAAATAAATGTATATTTTATCTTTAGACGTCTCTACTCTTGCCACCCTATGTAATTATATATATATATAGATGGACGTATCTGAGTAATTAAGTTCCACGGTCTCGTATAATTACCCAGCTACCGAGCGTTGCATCCGGCCCCACCGTGATGCGCACAGACCCCTTCCCTCATTGTTTTCGTGCCCCCTCATCACGGCCATTATTTTTTCCTTGCACTCTCGTAGGTGGAGGATCGATCGAGACGGGCTCCTCGACTATTCGTAACGAGAATTGAATCAATCTCGATTCAACTGATACAGGTTTTAAAAAGTAGCTAAAAAGAGATAGAGGGGATTGGGCGAGATGAGAATGGAATAGATCCCAATAAAGACAATCCACCAATCTTAAAAGACTTTTGAATAGGCTACCCCAGCTGAATACCCCAGCTGAATAACCCAGTTGGAAGAGGAGAAAACGACATCGCTGATGACCGAATAGGAATATATGTGGAGTACATTGAGAACTCCGGTTGGGGGGTCAGAGACGCCTGTCATTCACGAAAAACAATAGAGGTCCTCCCAATTGCGGTTTCGCTGCGGAATGAGCGTTTAACATTTGATTAGAGCGGAGTGAACGATCGAGAAGGACGAGTGGATCAGAAGAGTGAGAATCAAGGATGCCTGAAGAGGGTAAGAGACGGAGAGGGGTCGTCGTAGTCACTCGGTAACGAAAAACCGTTCCTGTAAGATTCGCGTAGTCGTAGGTCCGGGTTCGTGACACCCATACATATACATCCTCGGTCGTATGTGCTTATCCGGAAATCGTCGAATAATGTAATCCTGGTGGAGAGGTTTCAGGCGGTCGAATACTAAATCATTTAGCAACCAGCCTTTATTCTCCCTTCTCTTTCTCTCTCCCTCAACACACACACACACACACTCTCACTCGTGCTCACATATTTCCAGAATCAAATTGAATTCGAGCAACGACGAATAATTGAATAACACGATTTGCCCACTGGGTAGATTACCCACATTGAAATATCTCTCGCGAAATTTTCAGATTTCCGCAAGTCCTGCATATGGTTAAATAAAATTAGAAGCCATACATATATATACATCCATATATCGATATATATACACACACACACACACACATATATATATATATATGTACACAGATAAAAATATATCCATATATATTCATATATATACATAAACCTTTCAATATATATATATATATATATAGAAACGTACGTATATAATAAGCAAATGAGAAATTTCGAAACCTGGTCGTAGGTCGGGACGAAAGATTCCGGCAGCGTGTCTCACTGACAAATTCACGGATGCATGTGCTTCGCATAATTCGATTGTTTCTTAGATGGGCGAAGTGATCCGCGTTCGCTTGATAATTACCGGTGAAATTTGATGGGAAGGTAATACCTGATAATGATTCATAAGCCGAGGGATCGTCGTCCCGCGACATCGAGGAGAGAATTTGCCCTCGCTTACTCGGGAGGAACGAGCTGCATTAGCATTCAATGTCGAGTGGAAATTGTGTGCCGGTGTGAGGGCGTAAGAACCCGAGTTTGCACTCCCCCTCCCACCTCCCCCGTCTCTTTCCTGACTCCCACCGCCCGCTTGTTAGGATTCGAGCAACCGAGCTCGATGCAGGATTATACATCGAGCTGCTGGAAACAAAAAATCGATTCCTTTTTTTCTTTTCGCTAATTTCTGTTCTGCAGTGTGGTTGCGTTTTTTTTTGCGATTCGTCGTGACCCTTTCAATCGGTACATTCGATTAATTTTATGGGAAATGGTTAATTCAGAGATTAATTATTAAAGTTAGTGAATTTTGGGTTATTTTTATATGGAATTATAATTTTTATGGAAATTAACTTGATATTTTTATAAAATATGAGAATAATTGAAATTTTGTAAATTTTTATGAAATTTGATATTGTGGATTTGTATATATATATATATATATATATATATATATAAATATTAGAATTCAGTGTACCTATTGATACGAAATTCGTTCGATTTTATGATTGAATATATTAATAAAAATGGTTACTCGATAAAAGAAAAAAACAATCAATCGTAAAATTGAATTAATTTGGAATTAGTATTCTATATTCTAAAATTAAGATATTTCGATATGAATAAATCCTCGATTGAATAAATCAAATATTTATATACAAATAAAGGAATACGTTTTAAAATTAAAAAAAAATTATATCGGTAGAAAATAAATTTAATATCAAAATATAAATAATAAAATGAAATATTACAGTAAACTAAAAAATGTAATTAATTCAATACCATAACATTGCACTCACTAATATATCAATATGAAATTGACTATTAAATTTAATTGAATTAAAATAAATTCATTAAATCGTAAAATGCAATGAATTTAAATATGAATATATCATTCAAAAAATATAAATAATTATAATACGAGAAACGTGTGCATTGTGCCCTTCCGTTTCGAAACGACCCTTTTTGTTTAGATGATATCGTCAAGAACGGAGGAACGAGTCTCTCGGGGTCGTCCATGTGATGCACGCATCGCTCTCTCGCGATCAGGGCAAGCCCTGAATATCCAACGTTCGTGTAAGTTGATAAAAATAATAAAAATAATTAAAAAAAAAAAGAAGGAAATAATATAATTGTAAAATTTCCTGATATCAATCGGTGAACAACCGCATGTAGGGTAAGTGACACGTGGGAGTGTCCTTCCCGAGGGATTCATCGTGGGTAATTTCTCGGTCCAACCCCCCTCTCCCCCCACTCCTCCTTTTCCCCTTAGCTTTCATGAAGACCTTGGAATAAAATGATGGAGTACGTGGTGTACTCCTAACGTGGACTCGTCGATAATTTCTAATTTATTTCGATGTTGGTGCGAAACGAGAATTCTCCGAGGGTTCGACTTCGTTGTTCGGTAACAAGTGAAATTATGAACTCTTCGTTGAAATGATCGAGTGTATTGTTTATTCGATGATTACGGAAACGATGGAGACAAAAACTTTTGGGAATCCACGATTGATGGTGTAGAAATCAAAATGGCCGATGGGATCGTCTCGATCAATCGCATTTGTATATTTTATTTTTGTATATAAATTGTATATCTATATGTATATTTGTATTTATATACGTATACATTTTTTATATAAATATTTGTAGTTAAATAAATATTTCTATATATATATATATATATATATATATATATATATATATATATATAT
>JAPYZI010003583.1:0-23511 GCA_030523105.1 Ophioninae sp. A BG-2022a | reverse complement strand
TTTTTTTCTTCGTTTCGTGTTATCTTCGCTCGATGCGCTCTCAAGGGAACACAAGCACCTTCGGCGATACATCCGAAAAAGCCATCCGTCGAAAAATATATATATGTATCTATGTACACCTATACACTTCTTTTAGTCTTCGCACATCAGCGTCGCAAATAGTAATATAAATCTTTCTTTATTTATCTCGTATATGAAATTCTGAATGATTACTTCAGTGGTAGGACATTGCAGTTGCGACAGCTACGGAACGAATTTTCAAACGAGTGCTAAAGTTTTCGTCAATAATATTTTCGGAACTCTGTGTCGATGGAGGCTTTCGTTTATCCAGTTTAACACTGCCACAATCTTTTCATCGATTTAAAAGGGCATCGAGCGTTTCAGTGACGAATTATGAAAGAATTTTGTTTTTGTTTTTTTTTCAGACGCGTACATACGATCGGCGAAATTGCAACTTGGTAATTTCCGTAAATTCTACTCGATTCTTTTTGAGAAATGAAAATAATTCGATGTTTTAAAAGAATTGTTGTTTTTTTTTTCAATCGAAAAATCGTGAATCGAGCGAAAACACGGTATTGCTTTAAATTGTCTTAGTCGAAATTAAACATTTATCGAACGGCTAAAAAAAAAGACATTTTTTTCGAAGCTAGTGATATTTGGGATGGAATAAAATCACCAAACGTCGAGTCAATGAAATCTACGAGCTCCCGTGTTATCGTTACTTTTGAATCGTTATCGAAAAAAAACTTCACCGCGAGAAAAATGTCTGTTTCGAACATTGTCGAGGTTAGGTCGGTCTCGTTGACGCCGGTAACGTTTACCAGGAAAACGTGCGAGTCTGTATAATTGTCCAAAAAAAAGGAAACTTTTATCTGAACGTTCACTCATTCGACGGGTCCGTAAACGACTACGGGGCGACTCGAGAATACATTTGAATCGCTCGTGTCAGCACCGAAGACGCCGATTAAACTAACAACTACGACTATCTAGTTTCAGTTTTATATTCGAAGTAAAAAAAAAAAAAGAAGAAGAAAACGAAAAATTCAACGTAAATTTATGTTTGATTAATGGAAAACGTAGCGAGACTCTCGCTAAATTCGAAGACTTGTCATGTTCGAGCGCATTCTCTTTTGCTTTTTTTCCTTTGTTTCTCGCGTTTTTTCAAACACTCTTTCACGATCGCTGGAACACAGGAGAGATAAAACAATACAAAAGAAGTTGAGAAGAAAAGTTGTGTAACGTTTTGTTAAATTCTATCGACGTATGGATACGCGATAAAAAAAAAAAAAATTAAAAAAAACAAACACACAGAAAAAAGATGAAACAAAAAAATCAAGAACAAATCACTATAGTACAGTCTCACTTAAGTAGTCGGTCGAATCTATCGCGTATCTATCGTTAAAATATATCTTAAACTAATTTTCTATGTAATCTAACGTTTGTTTCCTTGTATTTTTTTTCGTTAAATTCTGCTCAAAATATAAGCATTCGCTTGTTTTCATAACTCCACTTTTCTTTTGTTTCGGTGCTCAAAAACACGGAATTGCTTTTTATTGTTTCGTTTGAAACGAGCACCCAAGCGATTAATTTGATTCGATACTCTTTTAATAACTTGCCGACTTCGTCGTTTCCGCAAAGAGAAAATAATTTTCTTCGTTGAGAGAGTCAAACCGAGAGAGCTTTTGATTTGTTTCCATTCTGTTCTCCATTCCGGCGACCGTGGAGATCTTCCCGAGTGGCGACGATTACTCGTTGGAAATTTCTTCGGGATTTGGCACCGCGAATAACTGCGTTGCAGCTGGTAATATATGGATCATGTCGAAACGTCCCGATCACCGAGCGTCAGAGATGTTATCTCACGTACTATCATCTCCGCTATTTTCCACGCCAGTTCTTCCTTCGCCTGCAATTAGTTACGACGCCGTTAAAATGTCAGTAAAAAAATAGTAATATTGAAAATGAATATACAACAAACGTGGGGAAAAAAAAAACGACAGGCGAGAAACTCGATCCAAGATAAATATCATAATTGAATATTTAACAAACAATAAATATAATTTCATGAAAATAACAATTGTATTAATTTAACAGAAATAATGATAACAAGGTAATCGCACAAAAATAATTAAAATACTCAATAATCATTTTTTGGAATTGTATTTATCTCACCTTATCTTGTTCAATGTGAATGAACCGTTTAACGGCGCGGGTCAGTCGGGATTCTGAAATATTACACGAACAGCGGTTATTTCATATCCAAAATGTTTGCCGAAAAATGAAAAATCTTTTCCTATCAAAAATGCGCAACGCCCGAAATAAATGGCCAACGCGGAAGCTTGTGGTTCCATAGTGAATAATCCGCTTCGATCAGTTTTCCATTTCTCCCGGAATAACGAGTTCTAACGAAAAAGAAAATGACAAGTGAAAATGTTCAATGAAAGTTGGCATCTGAGTCGAAAAAAAAAGTAAGCGTCACTGTTACGCGAATTTCGGTCAATCGTCCAAAGAAATCCATGGATCCGTGTAGTTTTGTTTTTCCGACCGGAATCTTTTCTGTATTCTGTACTCACCGTATTTTCTACGAGGATCCGGTTCGATCTCCGTCACGAATCTTCCCATCTCGTCGACGTAACCGACACTTAGCCTGGGCGCGAAACAAAACAGATTTCAAGCTCAACGTCTTCAATGCGATCAATGTTTTCGAAGCGAATTTTTTCTCGAGGCTGGTTGTCCGAAACTTTGGGGAAGGGAAGAGAGCAGTGGCGAGGGAGGGGGGCGGGGGGGAGAAGAAGCATGATCGACATTTGTGAGTTTACGCACGTGCTCTTCGCTCGCTTCCAAAGTGAGTCCGGATCGTACAATTGTCTGGTATCGATGTCCAAACTACCGTTATTATTTCTGGTATGCTCGTTGTCGTTTCTGACCAATTCGGTGTGTCCGCTCATCGTCGTATCTTGGGTACTGAAAGTACTGACTTCGCTGCTGCAGTCGGAACCTTCGAAGCAATTTTCTTTTTTTTAAGGGGCTCGTTACGTGGTACGTGCTTTTTTTTACGAAGGAGCATTTGCGAGGCATGCAAAAGAAGGAAATAAATCAACGCGGTCTATGAAGACAGAAAGGAGAAGGGAGGGAGAGAGAGAGACGAAAATGAAGAGAGAGAGAGGGAGAGAGAAACTGACGCACAAATAAAGAGATAAGAATAAACTCACCGGCTCTCGCGACACGAGGCTGTTGAAAACCAGTACAAGCACCGCTCTGAATGGTCCCAATGAGTTCAGATAAGTATTTATAATACAACTGGGAAGATAAGAAAGCTGGCAGGTAGTGCTGCAACGTTCAGAGAAAATATCTTAAGACCGCGCCCGTATGAACGGAAAAAAAAAAAGAGGAAAAAGTTCAACGAAAATAAAGCGTCATTGCGCAACGTTGCTGCCAACGTTTATGGGAATTTTTTTGTTTTTTTTTTTTTTTTAGACGCTTCGTTGACACTTCTTGCACAACGTTGCGTAAAAAATTCGCGTTAATCGTTAGGAATTTTCCGAGTATTAGAAAAGATCACGATCAGATAAGTGTTATATTATGTGAGTGGACTTCTTGGTGTGTGTATCGATAATCTAGGGATATATTTGTTACTCTCAGTCTAGAGTCCTCGGAAAAAATCAAGTCGATAAATATAATTCACGTGTCCATCTACGATCGTGTAACGATGCAAACGGAAATTCATTGCGCGATCGTTTCGCATTACCTTACTGAGGAAGTTATATACAATAATGCAGGGACGATCGAAACAGTCCGGCTGTGGTCCATCGCCCCCTTCCCGACAAATATTCTGCTCGACTTGAAAGCGTATTTTGTCGCTGAATCCCAGTGGCATCGTTGCTTGCAAGCTAAAATACCTGAGGAAATTAAATATTTATCTAACTTCGAAATCCAGTCGCGATTCGCGTATAATTTGAAATAATTAATTCTAATACTAGCGATCTCGAAGTTGTACGGTTTTTGGAGAATCAACATCAAGAGAGATAATAACGATAAGAACAATAAATACTTGTCATAAATAATGAGCGCGTCGGTTTGCGCTTCGCTGGGATCGCGGCAGCCATTTTTTTCCAACTGATTTTGCTTATAATTAACGGCCATCATCCAGAAATCCAAGAGCTCCCGTTTATTCTCGATTTCCATGAACTGCGAAAAAGAAAGGTGCTAAAGTGAGAAAGTTGCTTGTGCTGGTATACCCAACGAAAAGACGTGCGAGTATACAAAAATTGTTGCTTAGATGCTGCGAAACGATGCTACAAAGCTTAATACAAGAGTGATGGACAAACTAGAGTAGTTGAAACGGTGGGCTCTGTTTTGTTTCAGTTTTAGTATCTATCAATGGAATATCGTTGTCCATATGGGCAGTTAATGAAAAATCGGCAATAAATCCATTAAATATGTAATTTATGGTTTGAATTCTTACTTCCATGAAATAGAAGAACGCTGTTTCGTTGTAGAGTATGTCCGCGAGTTTAACGTCACCGCTCGTTAGAACATCGATCTGATGCTTACAATGAAAATCACTTCGCAAAAAATCATTGACATATCTAAAAAGCGAAAGAAAAAGCGATCGTCAATTCTTGCTTTTGACAATTCGTTTCGTACGTTGTCGGTAGTTTCCAACAATTATCCCGTATTTTATCGTGAAAGTTTCTTTCCACGTGCAACGATTAGTTTTTTCGGTGTATCTTCCCTCGTCTTACCTCTCATTCCAGGTACACAAAAATATAAATATGTTTCTGGGTTTATCGAAGGTGAAAAAAATGTACTAACTCGTCCTCGAGGGTTTTATAAACAATTCCCTGCACGCTCGTCAGGCAACTAATCAGTGGCTCGATATCGTCGCCATCCAAGGACTTCTCGATTCCATCCTTGGCTTCGCTGGTTATACCGTTGACCGGCGACGAGTCGTTGGCAACGTATCTTTTGTATATTCTCAGCGCATCCTGCCTGATCGTCGAAGCGGGTTTCCTGCTAGCGAAGCACGAAGACATCTTTCTCCCGTTGAGATTCGACCCAGCGTCATGGTCGTTTTTATTCCTATCGTCACGGATCTTCCAGTCGTGCTGGTTAAAGCTCCGAGAATCTTGGCTACGGTTAAGATCGGCATTACTCCGCTCCGCGCCGCTCGCATCGTTGCCGATGCAAGAACCGCAAGTACACTCGACTTCCATCCAAAATTTGATCAACGCTAGGGAGCCTCGTCTCTCCATGTACTGTATGAAGTAACCCAAAGCTCCTTTGTCCGCCAGTATCTCTCTCAGCGTTTTAGACAGTCGGGAGCAACAGTAAAAAGCATCGTTGTTTACGTTAAGATCATAGTTCTCTTCCTCTTCCTCCTCGAGGCTACAAAGCGAGCTTGGCTGAGCATCGGATGCGTCGCAAAGTTGGCGCGCGTCGCTCCCTCTCCTGGAGGCCTGATTTGTTGGGCTCGACGGAAGCGGCACGAGGGAACTTGACCTCGCTTTGTCTCTTTGGGCTGAAAGAAGACGATTACCTTTTCGAGGGAACGTTCGTTACCAGTGTGCGTCAGGAGTCGTGAAAAAGAAGAATTTCTAGCTGAATCTTTTATCGTAAGCTAACAAAGCGTTCTATGGAATCGATAATTACTCGCATACCAAACTGTGTAAACCGCGACTTTCAATCATTTCTGTCACTACGCGACATCAACTTTATTTCTTCCGTCCAATCGCGATGTCCAGTGTCGTATTGTTTAGAGTAGCCGAATTTGTTAGCGGTGGAAAACGACAACTCGAGAGGACGCGGAAAAAGGGAATATTCAATGAGCGAATTATCGCGATTGTGAAGTGCAACGGGAACAAAACATAGAAGCGAACTGATCAGTGAAGAATCAGTGAAAAATCCCGGACGTGTAAACACGGCTAAACGCTAGAGAGGTTAGACATTTGTTCTTACCGTAGTTCAAACCAACAAAAACCGTGCTTACAAAAATAAACATGTAATTGTTAAAAAGAAAAAGGAGAGAAAAACGGAATCGTGTGGTACGATGAAACTTTACCCGATTTCTTAAAGAATTGAAGCATTCTCCGGGACAACACGAAGCATTGTAAACAAAGCTATTTCTACGCCACACGTAATTAAGATATTCGTGTTTTTCGTACGCCGCAATTTTTAGCGGTTCGAGAGCTTCCCCGTGTAGAATAAAACAATTCGAAGACCGTTGTGTTTCGTCGTTTTTGTTTTCTTCTTTTCTATTTGTAACGTGTTTCAAAAATGCCCGAGGTACGAGTCACCAACATCTGACGGATTTACGTGAATAAATCGAATAAACAATTCCTCCCGTGGCATCGTATCGAAATCACAGTAGGTAACTGTGACAACTCGTGTGTCACTGCGTGTGTATTCATTTACATTTTGTGTCAACTCTTCCCGCACGCATCCCTAACGAGTTACTGGCTATCGATTAAACGAAACGCTGCCGAGGAGTGACTCGATCGGTAACAACGTTTAAAAAATGAAATCTTCATTATCCATCGGATGTGATGTTCGAATTCGCAATTATGTGAGCAGCGGTTGATCGGAATTTTCAGTATTCGTAAAATGAATAATCACGAAGTCGTAACCGATTAAAAAATCGTCGAGAAACTCGTGTCTACGTGATTCGGCGGATTAACGCGGGTCAAGGTGAATTTTCGAGAAACAAGAACTAAGGATATTGGACAGAAATACCGGTAGGAGAGGTACGGAAAAATAAATCCAGATAAGATTATTTGAAAAATATTTAATAATAAACATTGACAATATACAGAGAAAATACGCCATAAGAAGTCGCTATGGGAGTAATAAGAACCTAATAACTGGTCCAGACTTAGAAAATATCATCAAATCAGACAATGGTAAAGGTGTTTTACGATCGACACCTTATATTTCTATTCGTATTTCATTATTATTATTATTATTATTATTATTTGCAACTAAGGGTCGAGTTGTTCGTACAGCTTGAATCTCATATTCCTGTGTTGCTTTTGTGTTCATCTGTGTGTGTGTGTGTCTGTGTGTGCGTGAGGGTTACGTGTCTTTTTTGTGCCAGCATTCGGAGACGGTTGTCCGGTTTTTAAATCTATACGCTTCCGTATTTGCGGCATTTTGGGGATACGCAAATCCGAGACCATTTCTCATCTTCGCTCTGTGTGTTCTACGCTATGCACCGTGAAATCACAATTAGGTTACATATTATTACGTCGTCACACGGACTTCCATCTTGTTTTTGCCTTTCTCGTAAAAACCCTAATATACAGTACAAGAAAGCCGGAAAGAAACGATACGTCAGTGGGCATAGCTGTGTAACTGTTGAATTATTGTGTTTCCCTTTTGTTTTCGTCTCGTTCGACATCGATATCTCAAATTTTCTGCGTCTTCTGAGATCACGGTTGATCGGTTTATTCATGTGTAAGTGTGTGCGGTGTAATTGTTTTTCGCGTGAACTCGCGAGTTCCTAACCTCGAAAAAAAAGAGATCCGACAGTTTGGTAGGTAATTTTTGGTCGCGCTCGGGCATGTGTATCGGCATGCATTCGAAAAGTGATACAACACAAAACTCTAAAGAAAAGAGTGTCATTGCGATAGATATTCCGTGATCGCGATATCCGTGTGAAAAAGAGTTCGAGAAGAGTGCGCGTGAGCGGCACGTTGGATAGGAAACAAGGAAGAATAACGAATAGACGTTACCCGTGAATCGAGAAAACGTGACGCAAAGCACGTTGGGGTCGCTGGACACCGAGAACACAGTTTGGTTGCGTACACGTCCCGCAACGATTAAATTCACATTTTTAAACCAAAATTTGATAAATCGAGATTAAAATCACGATGAGCCATTCAATCGAGTTCTCGGGGTTCAGAGAGCCGTGAAAGATTATTCGATTACGAGTATTTGTTTTTTCGTAGGCTATAAATAGATGACCTTGTGTGGATCAACGAGATACGAGAACGAGAAGATATAAAAAAATTGAGGTTAAATTTTCAAGATTCGCCATTTTTCCACCTATTCTCACTCTCTCTGCTATTTTTCGCTATTATACTTAATCGTTCAGTTTCTAAAGGACAGCTTTCTTCGTACACTAGGATATGTTGCCTCGTAACGTGTGTATGTGTTTGTGTACGCGTGTGAGGTTCACACATTACGTAAGTCATGTATTCGCTACCTACCACGTATATTTTGTTCGTTTTATCGTTTTTCCTTCTTTCGTTTCCGTGGATCTCCTTATTAATTTACGATTAAATTGTTTACGGTGCGTATCGTTGAGAATATTTTACATCGCCATTTTTCTTCGTATAAACAGCCGTCAGTGTCAACGCTGATAATAAATAAGTGTCGTTGGCGCGGGAGAGAGGGCGAGACTGACGGAGAGCGAGATTAGAAGAACGGCAATAGTTTCTACGAGAGATCGCTCTGTATCTTCGCTTTGCTGGTTTGTTTTTCTTTTTTTTTCTTTCTTTTACTATACTTATACAGTAGCGAGTATACGATTAAATCTCGGTGCTCCTTGCAGTGGAGAACGAGACGAGGAGGCCAATGGGTGGGTAGGGAGAGTTTTGTTTTTTTTTTTTTTTCACGGTACCGTCCGTTTTATTTTCATTTTCGAACGCTCGTTATACGTGTAGGCCTCTCGAATGAACGATCTGCGAAGAAAAAATCACCGCGCACCCGTAAGGATTTTATCGTCGGATTTTGTGAATGTACGTGTCCGCCGTCGTACGATAAACTTTTGTGGATCTCGGTGTTGCGTATGGACCTTCCTTTTTTC
Organism: Ophioninae sp. A BG-2022a; assembly: GCA_030523105.1. Lineage (NCBI taxonomy): Eukaryota > Metazoa > Arthropoda > Insecta > Hymenoptera > Ichneumonidae > Ophioninae sp. A BG-2022a. The sequence goes on along the minus strand of JAPYZI010003583.1, from coordinate 14,708 downwards.
TCTTCTCCCCTCCCCTCCCACCCCCCATTTTTCTTTCGCACTCACTATTCTTTCATCACTTTGAGCTTGACCTTAACCTAGCTGCCAATTTATCTTTATTCTAAAGATAGAAGTTACAATAATCACGAGTAGTTTATAAATTGTAATTACAGTTTACAATATACAAGGGTATGGGATCGGAGCGCTGTAAAATCGAGAATTCTTTCTTTCTAATTTGTCTACTTTCGGTTTTTTCGCAATTGGTCGACCGTGACAAATCCGTGGCCGGGAAAAGAAGAATCGAAATGAAAATCGTGTGCGATGCGGTGCTTCTGGACAATTTCCAACAGTTATCCGTGGGTGTTACGCGTGAAGGGTAAAATCGAATTTACTTCCTGTTTATTGACCCGATCCAAAACGTTCGACCGAATTTTCGGAGATTGCCGAAAAATAAAGAGATACACGATCCAAAAGTCGAACGCGTCTTTATTGTGATGATATAACGGCGGATCCGCGGTTTACTGCAAACGGATGGTAATAGGTGGCGGGGCCGTCGTCTCGACCGCGATTGGTCGAAATTCTGGGGAAGGAAAAGGCTCCTCGATTGGTTATTCCGATCAGTGATTCGACCGATCGTTGTAACCTCACTTTTGCTTTCTATATCGCGAAGTTAAGGTTAAGTCGTCAGAACTTCGTTATTGTCGCACGGATATTCTGTACATTTTTTTCGGTTGTTGTTCAGTGTTTCGTCTCCGAGGCAATTTCGATTTACACGGTACGTATTTAACGTTCGAAGAAAAATGAAAAACGAGGTTATGGGAGAAATTTGAGAGATTCACGAATCGATTTTCTTTCCCGCTCGCGAGTCTATCAGTAATCGTTAAATAATTCGACGCTAAATTTTCAAGTATGTCTCTGTCGAGTGGAACATCCCTAATTAATCAATTATTATATCTTATCCCGGACTGCTATTACGCTCTTTCGTTTTATGCTCCGACTCCTCGTATTATTTCCTCCTATTTACATTGTCCATTCACACACTTCCGTAGCACTCTCGTTCCGAGTCGTTCTTTGACTTCCGCCTATCTTCCGTTTAAACATTCAGCTTTTTTTTCTTTTTTCACTATTCGTAATGACCCGAAAGCTTGCGAAACGATTTTACTTTTCACAGCCTAATCCTAACGAAGATTAGAATCGAAGTGCGTAACGAAGGGCTCTCTAACAATCGTACGTTGTGACGCTTCTGTCATATTTGGCTATTTTGTATACCGCGGTCCCCTTTCTCTATATTTTGTTTATTCGCGTCGCAAAATCCAAACTGGTCGCTTCGGGGTATCCTTCTACTTTGCGTTCACCCGTTTTTCCTCCTTCGCTGTCCTCGTTCCTCTCCCTCTCTCCGTCCGTCTCTCTCGCTTACACACGCGACAATTATCTTCGCATAAAATTCAACAGGCTGGGGAAAATATCACTAACACGGTCCAGAGTGTGTGTGCGTACCATTTTCCAACTTTCTTTTTATTGTAAGAATTATGTTATTTTTTGTTCTTCGCTTTCTCCTTACAACCCCTAGAATATCCCAATCCGAGATAATTTTCTCATCAATGCCGTCTCGGTCAATCTTATCGGCGAGAAAAAAAAAAAAAAGGGCCCGCTGTGATTCTTTTCTTCTTCTAGTTCGTAAAGTCGCTGAGATTCTATCGGTGTTTTGGGTGTGTACATGTATATCTTTAACTTATTATGGGCATTTGTATTCCTCTTACGAATTATATGTCATAGAAAAAACGTGTCATGTACGTTATCGCTTAAACTTAAGAAATAAATAAATTACGATGACGATTTTTCACGATTGCATACGCGTATCGTTTTCACGCCGACGTTTTATCATTATTATTAGTATTATTATTATTATTTTCATTAATATTATTAATAATATTATTTTCCTTCATTTCCGTTAAATTACGTACAGATTCATGGCTTCAAAGGCGGTCGTGCCTTTTTTGTTTTTACGTTTTTGTTTTTGTTTTCCCCACATATAATATATAGTCATGGTAATCGTCGCTTGTACGGGCGCGATTCGAATTACGAGGGAGAAAAGAAGAAACATCGCATCGTTATTACGATTAATATCGCAATATTTTTTGCATTTTTTTATTGCCCTAATTATTAGCGGTATCGATCGCTTTTGACTTTTCCATCTTGAATTTCGTTTTTCTTCTTACGAGTATTTAAATAATATTGTTTTCAGGATTTCGACTGGACTCGTAATTCGAATCGTGCCAGGGGCTCGAAGGTGTGCGCCGATTTCTTCATCCTTTAGTCGCGACTATCGAGACTAATTCCGTGATATGAACATTTTCAATTTTCCATCATTCGCTCTTTTCCTCTCTAACTCGCACTCTTACGCAGTTTTTTTTTCTTTCTTTGTCGACGGTCGTTCCTGTTTCATTGTGTTATCTACAGCGTTCTTATTTTCGATTTCCGAACGACTCTGTTGGTCGTGTCGCTATATTAATGCAGGAAAATAAAACAATGAAAAAATTGAAAGGGAAAAAAAAAACTTAAAAAATGTTTAAAATAATAAAAAAAATGAACACCTGCGTTTCGATGATACGTAAATTCAGTGATTATGGCAACAATAGTAACAATAACGATAATGAAAATAATAATAATAATAATAATGGTAATAATAATTATTACGAACAATAATAGTAGTAGAGAGTACAGTGATTAGAGAGTTGCAAAGAGTTTTGTTTTGACTAGACCCTGTTTCCCAGAATCCGGTACGTACGGTCTAGTGTCTCGTACAAGTTTTTCATTCCGCATATTTCCTCTTTATTTCGTATAATCGAGCGTGGTTGAAAAAAAAAACAATCATTAAACGACCAAATTTAACGTTTCAAGGGCAAATACATCTTGTTAGCTTTTCGAGTGTAATCCGTCTTGATGTTAATTTTTTCATTTTTTACGTATTACCATTTTCAACCCTCGCGAATTTTGGTCGACTTAATAATTTTTTTTTTTCTTCTCGTCGTTTGTTTTTTCGCGTTTCTTCGTTGATATCGCCCGACCGCTCTGTTTTTTTCGTTTCCGTTTTATTGAATCCTCACGTCCATCCATCGAATCGCCTCTTGAATTATTAAACTCTAAAATCCTATCTCACCTACGTGGGGCTTGAGGGGAGGGGGAGGGGGATCGCGTTTTTCTTTTCGTTTTATTTATTATTTTTTCTTCTTCTTTTTCATTGCGGATCGCTTGAGATTGGGACCTTCGTCGAAACGAATTACACACACATATTTTTTGTTTTTTTGTTTTTTTTTTTTTTTTTTGCATAGAAATCTACCAACTTACGCACGTACCTAACGGCTAACTAGCTACCTAGAGTTCTCCATTTTACACTTACAATCCTCGCTTTATTCGCTCAACTTTCCTGTTTTTCTCCAGCTATATATATATGTATATATATATTCTTTTTTTTTATTTATTTATGTTTTTTTTTTCAACTTTTTCTTTTTCTTTCAACTTTATATTCGTCTTCGTGGCTATTCTGTTCTCGTGACTATCGTTGCGAGAGATATTACTCCTTTTAACTCTATTCCTTTTCTCCCTTCTTTTTTGCGTGTGTGGTTTTTTTCATTTTTTACGATCGTGTTTCGTTATTCCTGTCGTTACGTGCGTTTTTCGAGATTCGAATATTTCTGTTTGCTTCCTTTTTGTCGCTTTTTTTCTTTTTTTCTTTTTGTCGATTCGACGTCCGAGAAACGTGCACTTTCTATTGTTTCCCCGTTCTCTTGTTTATTTATTATTTTTTTGCACGCGCACTGATTTCCTCGCGATCGAAGCAAACAGCGCGAAATGAAAAATAAATAATTATTCTTCCACGACGAAGAATCCGTTATAGATTATGCAAATTTCGTCCGAGCAAAAAAAAAAAAAGAAAAAAAAAAACACACACACACACCTCTCGTTTTCTTTTTCTTTCTCTCATTTGTCCCCTTCTGCGTTTCTCGCTTGTCTTGTTTACTTTTCATCAACGATTATACAACTATCTTACAATTTGGCGACGCCCCGAGTGAGCGAGAATTTACTTTTTTGTTTTTTTTTTTTTTTTTATTGTTTTTCATTTTCGTTTTTTCTTCATTCTACGATACGATAATTTTTCCCCCATGCCTCCCCCCCCCTTCCTGTGTGTACGTGTACGTGTATGTGTGTGTGTGCTTATTATCTTCTCTCGTTCGACTCGTTCTCTTCGATTGTGCGAATTCTTCGGATATGGACCGATTAACAAAATCTGAGCTTACGGGGGTGCGCTTTTATCATCATTTTCTCCCTACATTCTAATTCCCTCTCTTCGCGTTCGAAAACATCGGACTATCGTCGCGATCGTTCGAAAAAAAGAAAATAAAAAAAAATAAAAAAAAAAAGGAAAAAAAAAGAAAGAAAATCTTTGCTTTTGTTCTTCTTTTCCTTTCTTTCTTTCTTTTTTTCTTTTTTTTTTTTTTGGTCTTTTTTTCGTTTTTCGCGATTCTTTGACTCGAATAATCGAGAGAGGGAAAATAGGGATAAACGACCAACGGTGGTGGCGAGTCTCGTTTCACTATCTTCTTTTCGTATTTTTTTTTTTGTGCTGCTGAAAAAAAGTCACGCGACGATTATCGAGGAATTGTAATTTGCATCGTCGAATCTTATCTTTACTTTTATCCCCCCCCCCCCTAAACCTCCACTAAATCCTCGGCTCTTCTCGTGGATCGTTCGTGTCGTTAATGACTACGAATTCGTATCGTTCATTTCTCGTTCCTCTTCTTTTTCTTCGGTTTCTTCTTTTTTATTTTTCTTTTTTCTCTTTTCGTTTCTCTTCGTTTTGATGATGATTGCGTGCTGTCGATTTGTGGTCATGATTTGCTGCATCTGAGTATACACGTTGCCTCGCTCAGGTAGGCTCTCAAACGAGGTCTCTTCTGGCGTTTCGATATTTCTTTTCTCCGTTTTATTTATTTATTTGTTTTTTTTTTTTTTGGGTTCTTATCCTCGCTTGTCGCTATCCTTAGTAGGGCGTGAACCTGTTGTAGCCACCTCTGTACACCGTCGCCTGTTCAGAGAGATACGGGGAATGCAAACGTTATTTTATTTATTTTTTTGATTTCTTAATTTCTTTTTTTTTCTTTTTTTTTCTTCTTCCAACGTTTTATTCGAAAACGAAGGGTTTTCGATTTTTTCGATTTTTTCGATGGAGGAACAAAGGTATTTCTGGATGGGTATGAAAAATGACTGGAATTTTTGAAAATTTCGGGCACGATTGTTTTTGATGGAACAATCGTGTGTGAATTGAATTTAATTATGAATCGATTATTTTATAATTAACCAATTCTTTATTTGAAAGAATTATTAATTTATTAATTATTATTAGAATGAATAATTGTTAGAATTATAATTAATTTATTAATTAATTATTCTAATTAATTATTTATTTATTATTTGAAAATAATTATTTTTTAATTTTCCGTTATAATTATAACGGAAAATTCTAAAATAATTTCTTGTACAATTTTCTAAAAACTAAATTTAAAAAATTTTTAATATAAAGATACGAGAATTAAAAAAAAAAAGTAGTATAAAATCGACGCAAACTTCGATTTTTCAAGGTTATCAATAATCGATTTTTCGATCTTGGAATCTTATAGAACAACGATTTTTAAATATTAACTTTAATTGGTCAGTTTCAACAAAGCTCTTTGGAAAAACAAGTTTATCGCGAAGTTTGGGTTTACAAATGTGTTTTCTAGCGTTTATCTGATAATATGAAAAAAATTAATAAATAAATAAAACGAAGAAGAAATTTACCCCATAGCCAGCGACCGGACCAATGCTGTGTCCGAGGTATGGATCCGCGTATTCACGTCCGTATCTGTAACATTTACGAAAAAAAAAAGAAAAATACAAGTGTTAATAAACAAAACGAAAATCTTCGAGCGAGGAGTAACTGAATGATGAAGGGCACGTTTTCGTCTAGGATAATCCCGACGAATGTGCAATCAGAGAGAGTGAGAAAATGATGAAACGAAAAAAAGTGAAAATGAGAGAGAGAGAGAGAGAGAGATATGATCGAGGAAGAAAAAAAATGATCGATATTACGGACGCTCGGAAGGTTTTTTGTTTTTGTTTTTTTTTTTGGTTTTTCAGGTTTTAGTGACGGGAGTTCGAGGATCTTGGGTGCACTCGGTATCGTCCTCGAATCTTCGACTACGCAACGCTCGACCGCGTCTGCGTGATGGTCTGTAAAAAAATCAGCGATGGTAAAAAAAATTGACAGGAAATAAAATTAACCAAAAAAAAAAAAAATAACGAAAAAAATAAGATAATTTCTAAAATTCGCGGAAAATAAATTTGATTAAAACAACGAAATGGAAATATAATATCTGGGAAATTAATTAATTCAATTTAAAAAAAAACGACAAAAAATTATAAATTCTTGGAAAATTCGCAGAAAATAAATTTGAATAAAAAAAAAACAAAAAACAAAAAAAATAAAAAGATCAATTCTACAAAAATTCGCAGAAAATGAATTCAACTGAAAAGTATAAATTTTACGAATAACTTTATTTGATTCAAAAGCAAAAATAAAAAATGTTCACGTTTGAAAAATTCTTAAATAATTTCGTGACTGATCTCAAAAGAAATCTCTCAATTGTTTAGAGGCAATTATTTATTATAAATGTCGAAATAATTTCGCGGTTTCGAAAAATATGAACAATTACTTTGGGACAAAAAAAAAAAAAGAAAATAAAATTGTTTTGCGATAAAAGTTGTTGCTATTTCGGAGCAAAATTTTGCAAAGGCGCGATACCAGGGTATTCTCATTAATTCTGTGGAAATTAAGATGAACGGGTGAACGGAGTGTGGGGGATGAAAAAAATGAAGAAATAAGCTTCCGGGGGGAGCAATAAAGCTGGATCAACGAGGGCTGTACTAGATCTCGATTGTTGTGAGGGAACGTGCCAAGAGGATAAAAAAAAGGGTCACGTAATAAATAGGGCGCGTAGAAAACTTTGCTGAGTATCCGAGTACGAACGACTGTGGTAATTCATATTTATTGTACAAACGCGTGAACAAAATTGCGATGTATTGCGAGAAGAGAAAAAAAAAGAGAAAAAAAAAATTTGTTTCTAATTATATTAAATAATGAAATTACACATAGCGAAGAATTATGAAAAATACGCGAGACGATCGAAAGTTTCCTCGTTTGTTAAAAGTGCCGATAAACTGATTATTTCAATTTATAACAAATCGTTTGGAAAAAAAAAAAAACGTAATAAACACGTTTGAAAAAAAAATTGAACAAATTGAAAACAAAAGTGGCAAAAAAATTATTTATTTAGAGGAAAGTTTACGATTGCTGATGGCAAGATGAATTAATTGTATTAGAGAAATGATTATTTTGTAAAATCATTTTTTAAAATACACGTAAAAATAATAAGATTGAATCCTCAAAATTAATTTTAAAAAGAATTGAAATATTGATATATAAAAAAAAAACAATTCTTTTCAGCGTAGTCGCTTTTAAAACTCTTTGAAGATTCGAATTTTTAAAAAATTATAATTATTATGATCTTCGATTATTTTTTCAGTACAAACAGATAATCATTTTTTTTTTTAATGTGAAATATCATTAAAAAACGGGAAAAGAACTTTTAAAAACTAAAAATCCAAAAAAATGAAGGAGGATGGAAAAGAAATCTGGGAAAGTTGGAAACAGTCGAGAAAAACCGATAAAAATTTTGGAATATGGAAAGAAAATAAGAAAACTGAGATAAAAATGTTTACTCGAAGAAAAATATATAAAAAATGAAGGAGAGATTAAAAAGATGAAGAAAGAATTAGAAAAAAATATTTAAAAAAAATTTTTTAAGCGTGGAAAAACATAGAAAATTTTTCAAAAACTTAGAAAAACGTAAAAAAAAATTCGAAAAATACAGGAAAATTCGAATAATGTTGGAAAATTTTTAAAAATGTTGGAAAATTTTTAAAAATGTTGGAAAATTTTTAAAAATGTTGGAAAATTTTTAAAAATGTTGGAAAATTCATAAAACGGTAGATCATTTGTAAAATCCACGAAGAAATAAAAAAAAAAAAAAATCTTACCCAGCGACCGCTGCGTATCCGGCGACCGGTTGTGCCGCAGCTGCGGCTGCACCGTACGCCCGTGCGGCTACGGCCGTGTACGTCGCTGCGGCGGCGTAGCTCGCCTGTTGTGCCGTTGACAGGGGTGTCTTCAGTAGTGGAGAAGCTGCCGCGGCAGCCGCCGCCGCCTGTAACAACCATAACCCGCCAGGGAGAGGGCGGGGGGGGGGGCGGGGGGGAGGCGGGGGGGGGGGGGGGGGGGGGGGGGGGGGGGGGGGGGGGGGGGGGGGTAGCGTGTTAAAGGGACTCTTGTGAATATTGGGGTGCACTATATATACCCGTGGCAGTCCGGTGTTCCGAGAAATAACCAGATTTCTATGACCCTCGTTCTCGGTTTTAAACAACTATAAAAATGTGTATATATATATACAGGGTGTGACGTAAATAATGATCCAACTTCGAGGATTCAATTTACCAGATAATTAACTATAACTTTTTTTTCTTCTACATTTATATAAATTAATTTCAATTAAATTTATATACATAATTAATCATAAATTTACTATATTATTATTTTAATTTTTTATTATTTTTTTTTAATTAAAAAAAAAAAAATACATTTTTTATTTTTTATTTTTCGTTATGAATTTGGCTGTACTTTAAACAATAACCGTTATTTTTTGGTTTTCTTGTCTGTTCTATGCTGCTGAATGGACCAATCGTGAAAAAATGAGTAGATGATAAAAGAATAATCATTTTTCACGAAATTTGTTTTTTTTTTGTTAACCTTGGATAAAAATGGTTAATATTGTAATATGATGTAGTTGAATATATGGTACATCGGATCCTTAAAGGTGGATCACTTTTTATCCCAAATCCTATATTTATATATTTTATATATATATTTGAAAATTAAATATTTACCATGTACACGCGTCTATAATAAGGATTGTACGTGAAAGGGTGGGCGCTTGCTTATGTCACTTTACTGGGTGATTCTTAGCATTTTATTTTATTTATTTTCTTCGTGTTACTCGCATTACCCTCTACGCAACACATTGCTATCGACAAGCAGCTGAACACGTTTTTCCGTTCACTCATCAAATATCGATATTGCAAATTTGAAATTGCAAAATTTTCAACACGTACAAACACGTACACTTCGAAATCTGTACATTAGGGTGTCCCTTGAATCAATATTGTTCATGCATATGTCCTAAAATCATTATTAATTTTTTATTACTTTAATAATTGAACATTTTGCTATTTAATTATTTTAATAATTAATAATTTCATTTTTTTCACTCAACTTTTTACTATGAAATTTTAAAAGTTTAATTTAATAATTTAATTTCATTTTTTTTTTTTTCAATTAAGAATTTCACAATTTTGTTAAATCGATACGCCGATTTTATTATTTTAGTATTATTGTACTAATGTCCGAAATAAATCTTGGCACGTATCGAATTCGTAAATGCAAACGATTTGCTTCGAAACATACGAGACGACTTTAAAAATAGTATATCCAAAAATTCAATTTCGTTAAACTGCATTTTTTTACAATGCTGATAATTGAAAACGTCGATTTCTTTGTTTTTCACATTTGTTCAAATAATTGTTTACTTTTCAGCAAACCGTTCGCTAATCAAAGATCATAATGTTTAATTATTAATTATGCTTCGGTATTTCGAGCAAAATTAAGGGATATGCGTTATAATAAATAAAAAAAGAAAAATTATTGTTTATGAAAGGAACTTCCTAATGTATATACATATAGTGTAATTGCATCGTATATATAGGCATTGAATTACATTTATATACACGATTATTTAATCACAGGTATTAATCGGTATAACGAATACCGGGTGGCTGGAAAAGCGACGTCCAAAATGATAATGCCTCGTATCAATAATTATACACGAATCACGCCCACGTATTTTTTATTTCAACTTTCGACATAAAAAAAAAAAAGCCCGCAAAAATTTTTCTCTTTTTTCGGTGTGCAAATTCTTCACGATTTTTCCAAAAAAAAAAATCGAAATTTAAATCAGACATGACGAGTCGTTCATATTTCAGAAATGAAATGTACAGAAAGAAAAATAAAAATTAACGTTTCGAAAAAACGCGAAAATAAAAAGAAAAAAAATGGATAAATTATATTTGTTTTTTTTTTTACAATTTAATAATCAGTATTATTGAACACGCCTGGTCAAGATTCCAATAGCTATCGATGCGAGGCACATGGATTTTTCGTTTTTTATGAATTTTCGTGCCCCGTTGAATGGACATTTGTTTTATAGCTAAATGCGTATAATTTGACGATCTAAACATTTATCGTAAGATAATTATTCTTCTAAATTCGAATAACAATGACTACTGGTCCTATGGCAAACCACAGGATGTATCGGCTCGATTGTAACTGCATAATTCGATCACGTAACACGTACATACACACAAAACGGTACTCCGATAATTAGGCCAAATATTACGAAGTCTAAAGGAAAAGTGAGAAGGGGGAGACGAAGGCCGTTATACGTTTCGAGTATAAGTATATATGAAATGCACTTTGAGTTTTTTTAATAGTCATAATAATAATAATAGTTATAATAATATAACTATTATTATTATTATGACTATTAAATAATAGTTATAATAATCATTATTATTATAACAGAAATCATTTCTATGAGATTAATTATAATAAATCAAATTAATTGTAATAAATAAATGGTAATAAATACACATTTTTAAAAGAAACTCAGAATAATAGTATCGATAATAATGAATGAGTGATAAAAGTTTACTTCAAAGTAGGAACAAATAAAATTTAATAAAATTTAATAAAACAAAATGTAATAAAATGTAATCAAATAAAATTTAATAAAATTTGATAGAATTTAATAATAAATGAAATTTAATAAAATTTAATAACATTTAATAATAAATAAAATTTTATAAAATTCAATAATAAACAAAAAAGGAAAAAAAAAAACACGCACACTGGGGAAATTAACTGGCTATGTGAGTTCTTCACGCGTGCGCGTGTGAAAGACCTCGATGATAATGATAAATTTCCTCGCACACGTGAACCGAGCGAGGCTAGAATTTTTTTACGTCCCTTTCGTGCGAGTCTCCCTGGACGTGCTACTAGAGCATTAAAAGCTACTCGCGTTTTTCTTTCTAAAAACGAAAATAGAAGAAAAAAACGAAAAAATAAAGATGGGAGAAAAAAGAAATCGAAAAGAAAAATTAGGCTTGGCGAGGTTTTAATTCGCAAGTTCGTGCTACGATAATACGATTGAACCCCCCCCCCCTCCCCCCGGGCCCTAAACGTTTCGTAAAATGTACCGTCAACGATCGTTACCGCGACGAGTCGAGAAACGAGAAGCGACTCGGAATTAGATAAGGAATTAAAAGGGAAGGAAATAAGAGGAGTTGGACACCCAGTCCGTTGGCATTAACGTTGACGCGAAAGGAGCTTTTAAATCGTTCGAGATTTTCCAGCCGGGAAGAGAGTTTTTTTCCCTTCGTGATTTCAGTAATTCGTGAGATTTTTTTTCATATTTCTTCCGCGTTGCGTGATTTTCCTCGCGATTTCGTCCGTGTGTGTTTCTGTAGCCTCAATCACCCGATAAACCCGGTAAAACTAATGTTTATGTGCCAACTGTTATTTCCCGCCGAATTCTCAAGATTTTCTCTTTTTTTTTTTGTTATTTGCAATTTTTTCTTCGTTCCGAGTTCTTACAAATACAGTTTCAAAAGTTTATTTAAAATTCCCGCGAAATTGGAACTTCGAGCGATGGGTCCCTCACGATTTTTTAACTTTTTTCTTTTAATGTTAATAAACATTATATTTTTTACAAATTAATAATGTTTAAGTTAATGAAATGTAGATTTTTACTAATTAAACATTCTTAAGTAAATCAAATTTACATTTTTATAAATTAAACATTTTTATGTAAATGCTATGTAAATCAAATTTTAATTTTTACAAATTAAAAATTCTTATGTAAATTCTATGTAAATCAAATTTACATTTTAACAAAATTAATTTTCTTATATAGCATTTTTACAAATTAAATTTTTTTTTCTATAACATTTAAATATTTACAAATTGAAAATCATGATTTAAATAATATAAAATCCACTTCCGTTTAAAATTATCTCGTCCTTACAAAAATCCGTCTCGCGAAATTTATTATCAAATTTATTTCGAGGATTGTACTGCCGTTTTCCATATACATGGAAGTGATAAAAAAAAAAAGAAAAAAATAAATACTGCAGTGATTAGAAAATTAACACGAAGCAACAATTTTACAATAAAATTGAAAAACCCATCAGAATTCGACCGGAAGTAATCATTCGTATGTACAAATCGATCAGTCCTTTTATTTTGTTCTACATCTTATCGTTTGCATATTAAGAATTAAAAAAAAAAAAAAAAAGAAAAGAAAAAAAGACATGCTCAATGCCATTATTTCGATATCACAATGCTTTAGCATTGTTCAGTGTTTCATTCAAATTAAATACGAAGGCAATTAATTTTCTTTAACGAAAAATCAATTTAACAATGCTAAACTATAATAATAATAATAATAGTACTCGAGGGACTGATTTTAATGAATAAAATATGATTATTATAATTATAAAATTATACATCATTAATAATAATAATAATAATAATAATATGTTTATAAGAATCGTCAACTTTAATATTAAAAATTTAATAAGTAGAAGAAAAAAAATGTGACATATATAATACAACGTGAGAATTCTACAAAAAAAAAATCCCGGTCTTTAGTCGAAATTGCTCCTGTCCATCAAAATATTCCCATCTCAATTTAGCCCGGATGATGGGGGAAGGAAAAAAAAAATTCTAGGATGCTCAACACGGAGCCTCGGACACGTAATATTCTTTTCTCGCCCATATTTTCGTGCCAACGCGAGCTTTTCCTTCCCTATCCACCACGGGCTAGAATTCTCCCGTCTGCACCAGGGACCACTCGGAGTTCCTGTTCGCGATTTATGCCGATGAAGATAAAATTTACCTTCCTCGTATATCCCCTCCCTTCCACCCGTTCTCGCTTGTTCAGCTTGGCTCTTGAGTCTGTTAGACCCTCCGGTTAGTTGTTTATTACGTTTTTTTTTTTCCTTTTTTTTTGGCGACCCTAATTTTTCGAGCCACTTCAAAAAAGTGGAACTTTCGTTGTTGTTGATTCGTGTCAATAATATTAGATATTACGTTTAATCGAATAAAGCTTTTTTCTTAATCGAAGAGTGCATAATATTTATTTTTATGGGTTATATTTTATTATTATTATTTATATTATTATTATTATTATTATTATTATTATTATTTTAGCTATTAAAGTTTCATTTTATCATTTTCATGATTGTTTATTTTATTATTATGAAGTTTTATCGATACGTTCGAATCATTTTATTATTTGACATGATACATTGATACGTTTAATAACTACTCAATTATTAAGGGAATGACGAACACGTTCATAGCCACATCGAAATTTTAAAATCCAATTTCTCCCACACTTTTCAATAGCTTGGAATGAAATTTATTCTGTGTATGCAGGATGCTTGCTCCAAGAGGAACACGCTCGGCGTTTACCAACATTTTGTAAACAATTTTGCAGATTGTGATTACCATGGGAGAAATTACGAGCTACGATCCATCGTATTGCACTTTCACATGTTTCCCGAGCATAAACCTCTGAAGCAGTCAAAAGTACACATTTTGAGCTTTGTTTGATCTATTTTTATGAAGAAATGACGGAGAAAGTGGTTTTCGAAAATTTTCACAAATATGTGACGAAAATGTACCACCAGAACTCAAAATCTTATCGACCGTCAAGAAAATTCGGTTTAACAATTTTCTCGATATTTTTTGACTCGTCACTCGTCACTTGTTCACTGCGCTAATTCGTAACCTCCGTCGCTACGATAGCTACCGTAAGCTGCAGCAGGCAAAAATGTCAAAAAACTATTCTAGAAAGGGTTTTTCTCATTTTCCCAGTCTAATTTTGCACTTTCGGCAAAAACTCGGGCATATTCGAAATCAGCGGAAAATTTTCGATCAAATACACCCTTTTGAGAGGTTAAAAAAGGAAAAAAAAAATTTTCGACTTTCCCTGGCCACATTGCCGGAATCTTGAAAATCACGAAATTTCAAAAGGCCGTAGGATGACCTTCCCGTAGGCTATGGGGATTTATTTGGGGGGTTGGAAAAGGCTTTTGCCTAACTTAAATAATGGCGTTGGATTCGTATCGATATCTCTTATAGTTTTCCCGGAATGTCCACTTGAAAAATGGCAAAAAAAGAAGCAAAGGGGTATGTATGGAAAAATTTGCAAAAATCGATGGTCCAACTTTAAAATTCTGCCAAAAATCGAAAAATCGTCGGACTTTGATGATTAAAAAAGCAATTTGAAGAGAAAATCATAACGAAGAGATTGAGCGCAAAGTGGAGTACCAAATCCCAAAGGGAAAAAAGTTATCGCTGATTTAGTGAAAAAACGTATTTTGCCTAAAAATCGAAAAAAATTTTTGATTTTTAATATTTTTTTAATAGGTCCTTTACGATGTAATTTGATCCCCTG
>JAPYZI010003582.1:0-17194 GCA_030523105.1 Ophioninae sp. A BG-2022a | reverse complement strand
CATTAAAATCCGATGGTTTTTCGATTTTTGGCAGAATTTTAAAGTTGGACCATCGATTTTTGCAAATTTTTCCATACATACCCCTTTGCCTCTTTTTTTTGCCATTTTTCGAGTGTACATTCCGGGGAAACTATGAGAGATATCGATACGAATCCAACGCTATTGTTTAAGTCAGGCCAAAACCTTTTCCAAACACCCCCATTGAATCTACGTAGCCCACAAGAAGGTCATCCTACAACCTTTTGAAATATCGTGATTTTTGAGATTCCGGAAAAATGGCCTAGGAAGTCAAAAAAATTTTTTTTCCGTTTTAAGACTATTAAAAGGGTCCATTTAATCGTAAATTTTCCGCTGATTACGAATATGCCGGAGTTTTTGCCGAAAGAACAAAATTAGACTGAGAAAATGCAAAAATTGGTTCTAGAATATTTTTTGGTCATTTTTCCTTAGCGATATGTCACTAAAGGTCTAAATATAATAATTATTTCGAGATTTGCGCTTACCGATACATTTAGCGATTCATTTTTATTATTGTGAAAATTAGGGGCAATTGGATATGCGCGCGCATACCGAGGCTTTTCTTCGATGCGCGAGAGCGCCTCGCGTGTCTAAACGCAACAACACATAACAGTCGTCTACGGGCCGGCGAGTGTACACGCCTTGACGTAACGCGGAGCGCGAGAGAGTCCAACGATTAGAGAAAAGGAGATCTCTCTTTGAATAAGTTAACTCGCGGTCCGACAGTTTTGTTTCTCCGTATTCCTTTTTATGTTTCTCTGCCGCTGGGGAAGCGGCGAATCCCGAGCTGGTTACCCCGCTCTCGCCTCATCGGCTTCCACGATCGCTATATATAACCGAATACTTTCTCCGTTCCCGTGATGACGGAAGTGTGTGACTAATGCTGCGAGCCCGCCGGAACGAGCCTCCGGATACGTTGATACTGATGACACCTGGATGACAAAATTTCAAAGTGGACGGAGCCGTGTTCGTCACGTCCATAAAAACATGCCAAAAATGATTACGGACTCAAAGGGAAAATTTTCAAATATCCCAGATATCCGAACAAACCCCGAAAGCATAAAAAAAATAAAAGTTAGAATTCAACACAAGGAAAATATTTAAAAAATGTAATCGCCTCGAGTAAATTCTAATTATTAATTTAAAAAAAAAATCGAAAAATCAGAGAACTCGCCTTATCGAAAAGAAATCATAAAAAATCCATCAAATACGAAGTAAAGTGAACGAACATGAAAAAGTCCGAAAACCCATTGGAAAAAAACATTGAGGTTAAGAATCGTAAAAACATCCCGATCCAGCGCCCTCTTAGAGTCGACTCTGCGATAGACCGGAACATGGCGGAAGGAATATTCACGTTTTTTTCAAAACCGTCTTCAACCCGTTCATCATCCGTAACAATAAGATCGCGATTGTTGGATCGGCTGGAATGTCCGAATGCCGACCGTAAGGTTCGACGAACTTTAGCGCGCTATTGACTCGAAGCACTGAGTGGCAACGCCTCGCTATTCACCGAGACGCGGGCCAATGAACCGTGCTAAGAAATTCCAAGGCTGCGGCAAAAGAGATCCGTTAGATTGACGGGCGAGCGTTTTTGTCTTTTAGCCCGAAGTTTTACGGAATAAACGATGGCGGACGTCAACACGGAGACAGAGAAAAAAAAGCGTCGAAAACCGTTGACTACGATCGACGACTGAAGTGCGTCCAGTCACAACGCCAATTTCCGGTCAATTTCTCAAGACGGCAATTTATGAAACTTCCATCTGGACAAAAAAGTCCATCCAACGCCATCTATCTCCCCATGCGATTTCAGTTGAATTTTCAGAGTGGACTATTTTTTTCCGCCCGAAAATTACTAAAAATCGAAATACTGAAAGAACCAAGAAATTACTCAAAAATATCGTACATGCATCATAGCTCAATAACCACTCAATATTGACCATAGGTTTACAAAGTTGTATCCCATTTAAACGATCTTTCGATCTTTCAAGAAATAATTCCGAATGGTGGTTGCCCTATGTACGTTACACGAGCCCTCCTGGCGCCGCTAGCGGCTCGACTCAGAACCAAGGTCCCGTCCCTCCAACGATAACACATCCCATCGTTCAAAAGTGCCCAAGTTTCGAAACCTGTAATATCATAACCCCAGCAGTCCGAAAATATCGACATTTGCGGTTAGATGTCGTGCGCCGGTGCGCGGGCCCCTGCATTTCAGTCTTCAGTGGAAACGCGATCCTCTAATGTTTCGTACGTCCCACATGCTATTGAAAAATAAGCCTCTTGCACAACCCTCTGGACTCGTTTTACAATTCTTTTCTTTTTTTTTTATTCTTTTCCTCCTATCGTTCACACCTGTGCAACGTTCATGCAAAATCCACACGTAAGCGCGACGGTATGCATCGGTGAATAACGCGCGTGTGGTACGCGCCAGCGTGAAGCATCTCGCAATAATGCGAACCGTGTTAATAAAGCGGTAGCACACCGCCGTGACTTTAGCGCGCGACGAGTCGAGGTGGAGTGGGGCGGTCGACAGAGGGGGTGGGGGGGAAGCAAATCGGCAGCCACGCTTTCGTAGCCCGAAGTATTAAAATTCCAACGTAGGACGTCCCCGAGGAATGAAAAAGAACGAGCGCGTAAAAATTCTGCGGAGGCTAGAGGTGGAGGGACTTTGATCGAGAGTGGGGGTGGAATCGATCGGAACGAGGGTGGGGGTAGTGTACATCGAGAGGAGAGTGGGAGATAGGGCCGATCGGGAGGAGAGTGGGGGTAGGGCCCAACGAGAGTAGGGATAAGGCCCAGCGTACCAGATAATGGGGGTAGGGATGCGCGTAGTACACGCAGCGTGGCGCGAGTACACGCGCTTTTTTCTTCTCGGTGAAATACACGCGTACACACACACACCACGTGACCATAAACGACCTCGACCCGCGAGAGGCAGAGACCCCGTTTGGCGAACGTTCCGTCCTGTTTGCCTCAATTTTTTCGTATCATTGTTGTTATGCATTCTCAACCCCTCCCCCGCGAGTTCGTCCTGCCTCCCGCCTCCCCTCCTGCCCATCACAGACGTTGTCCACTCCACGAACGTAGCGAGGGTACGCTATTAATTTTCCTCGCTGTGAACGTCGGTAATAGCAACGTTCCTTTTCTCATTATGGATCGCCTCGCGGTCACCCTGCTAATACTTATTTATCTTTTATACGAGACAAGCTCGGACCCCGCTGGTGCGCTTGTACTCGCGCATATTTATGTTTTCGCTATACGGTCGAATGCGCATGCGCGGGACGACAAGTCCTGGTCAAACGGCCCTGACTCGAAGGCGCCGCGCGACGACGACGACGACGACGACGAGCGAGATGCGCGTTTCGAGTGAAAGTTTGTAAATCAAATACTTTTCGCGAAGGAAAGAGAGGAAGAGAGAGAGGGTAGTTCGGGAGATCGAAGCTTCTGCCACTTTCGGGACTCTCTCGGGCGTTACGAGACTCCTTATCGCTGCGAAAAATCTCACGGATGGAAGAAACGATAGAGAGCCCCAGAGACTAGAGAAATTTCGAGTTGCCATTTTCGCTGCGACTACAGCACTACCGGTGGTTCAAACGTGAACTAGCCGGTGAAAATAATCGCCCACTCGTGCAGACGCAACGCTCTGACTTCGTGACGCGTTTTCATTGTTCGCGACTGTGATATTCTGTACTCCCGACAGAACTATAATGACTGAAAATCATATTACCATTATAAGACGCCGTTACTTGAACTGTCAGGAATAAATCATTGTTGTATGATAGATGAACGCGAAATTATGTTTGCGCAGTAATATAAATTGCCATCTTCGTATGTATCGTTAGAAAAAACAACACACGGTAAACACGTATGCGTGGAAATATTTGAAAGTCGTAACTGGGATATAAGTACTGCTTGCAAGCATTTGTCAGCGGCAGTGATTATTGTTGTCTCCCTCCCACACTGGCCCCTCGATTGCACTGCCTCTCGTGGCGAACTTCAGCAAAGGAATCATGTTAGCTAACGGAGTTTCCAGACTCCTGTATGTAAGACCGTGGTCACGAGCCCTTCCTGCCATTTTTTTTAACCTAACCTCTCTACGACTATTCGTTCCATCGATCGCCGTTCAAACATCGCGATACGAGTAATAGAAATTTCATCAGGATACTTCGTCGACCTTGATCGTTCAAGGTCATACGCGTCAGCTGTCAAATTAACGAAAACAACAATTTGCGCACGTATACACTGGGCATACGAGATCGAAGCGTCACCCGGTCGGAATGTCAATTTTCTAAAATTTCACGGTCGAATCGGAACTCTATGCCTGCCACGGTGCTCTCCACCTCGAATTCAAGGAAACTTTGAAACCTTAATCGCACGTACGTGCGTTCGAAAAAAAAAGAAATCCGTGTCCTTTGCAGCATTAATCGGTGGAACGCCGAGAGTCGCGCTATTTAACGACAACCGCGGCTCTCTATCTCTTTCCGTTCTTCACACTCGCGAGTAACGGTCCGATAAGATCAGCGCGGGTACTTAATCGTTCTGGAGCACGTCCGCACTTGGTTGCATCAACGACGCGTTACCGTGAGAGAATAGCCGTGTAACGCGAAGTGGAACGGCCGATCTTGCGTCGCGGGCCCGACCAAGGTGAAGTAGTCCTCTTTCAACGGTGGCGACATCTGTTCGCGGCCCGAACTTAGCGCCGGAAGTCTCTCGCTTCGTACACCGTAAACAAATATACACGGAAAGGATCTATTATTTGATCTGCGCTGGAGAGTGAAAGTTACGCCGATGATTAATGTTCGGAGTTCCTGCGATCGATATACCGGGTGTATTCAAAGTTTGGAAATTTGTCCAAGTTTGTCCAATCGTCCAATAGATCGCACAATCAGTGAGATATCGATAGGGTCCGAGGGATAATAGCCGATGAAACACGTCGAACTTGCCGCCATCTCATTGCCTGACGATTTCAAGGATTATTATACGATCAGCGCTGCGTCGGAGAGAAAAGCGGCAAAATACGTTTTTCATCGAAATTTTATGCTCTATGCGTCCGAATATTTTTTCGAGGTCGACTCTTTGAACACCCTGTATATATCATTACCGAGTGAACGACTCTAGGCCAAGGGGCGACACCGGGAGAGAACGCTACCTCGCGACCTTGATCGCCCAAACGGGCGTACGAACGCGAAAACGTGCAATTTTGGGAGCGACATCATAGAGAGAGAGAGAGAGAGAGAGAGAGAGAAAGAGAGCGGGACGGAGAGCTTCGACTTTTCTCTCCATTACAATCCCCACCCTCGTTCCTTCCCTGCATATACGCGGCGGTACATTATCGGTGGTGACACCTACAATTACACGACGATTTATCGATTATGCATATGTTTCGATGCAAACGAACACGAGGGCGCAATTCGAGTGATTAACGACTCTTTTGCTCTCTCCACGCTAAACGAATAACTAGAGGGACGACCATCATTTCTTTAACGCCCGCATGAGATTTACGAAAATTAAGATTCCGACCAGGTGGCGCTTCGGTCGAGAATGATTACGTGCCCAAATTGTTGTTTTCCTTAGCTGACAGCTGACGCATCTGACCTTCAACGATCGAGGCTATCAAAGGATCCCAATGAAATTTCTATTCGTCACGCGTGGCGTGCGAATTTTGATCGAGGAATCGAAAAACTTTTCGACCGAATTGGAAGAACGCAGCGAAGTGAACTGCAGTGCCACGTCCTTCAAAGTGGCGAAAAAATGAATCTTCTATTCAACGCGATCAGTATTTTTCCACCGATAAGTCAGTTTCACCGAACAGTTCACGTCTGCAACAGCCAATCGAAATATCTCGAATTACGAGGCCCGTTTCGCGAGCTCCGCGATAACAATAATCGTTGAGTGTTTCTGTAAGCCTCTAAGCGAAGGGTTCTCGTCGCGATTTCTCAAGGATGAACCATTTTTATTCAGAACGGCGACCGAGGAGTCCTCGGTGCTATCGTCTTGAATGCACACAACAAATTTCATACCAACTGGTTCAGCCGGTTAAGAGAACAGTGGTTTGAAAATTTCGAAGTGGACGGAGGCGTGTTCGTCGTGCCCTTAAAAAATGACGAAAAATGATTACGGACCAGCCACTCGAAATATCTCCAATTACGAGGCCCGTTTCGCGAGCTCCGCGATAACAATAATCGTTGACCGCTCCTCTAAGCCGCAAATTCCACAGCACCCACGCTTAATACCCA
The DNA here is from genome assembly GCA_030523105.1 of Ophioninae sp. A BG-2022a. Lineage (NCBI taxonomy): Eukaryota > Metazoa > Arthropoda > Insecta > Hymenoptera > Ichneumonidae > Ophioninae sp. A BG-2022a. Next base: position 10,943 of record JAPYZI010003582.1, on the reverse strand, counting down.
AACGAGATCCGGTTGCAAACACTCGGCGGCGTCGCGCGGCCATTTCTTTATCGCGATTCTATCGCGCAATCTCGCGGTGGCGCAGTAGCGCAACGAGCGGATTAGTTATGAATCACCGCGGCGCTGCACGCGTATCCTCTCCACTCCGCAGTACCCCGGTCGTTTCTTCGCTCTATCGAACGAGCGCCCATAATCGCGCGAGGTGAAGGACCCCGGGTTAAGATCGTTGAATCATGAAGACGAGAAAAAGTAAAGAAGAAGAAAAATACGCGCGACAAAGAAACGAGGGAAAAAAACGAGCGACGTAGAAAAATTGCCTCTTACGATGGGCCGCAATTATCCCTGCGTGATATTTAAATCCTTGACGGAGAATGGAATTGTGTAACTCGAGAAACCTTTTTTTTCTTTTTTTTCCTCCTGAGTGCACACACTAACGGGGTCATAGTCAGCCGACGTTTGTGTACACTGAAAAATTTGTGCACGCGCGTGAACTTGTCTTCGAAAAACGCTCATCGTCCATGTTGATGTTATTTATTTTTTTTTATTATTTTTTTTTCACTCGTGAGAATTTACGCGAGCTCTTAACGCGTTACAGTCGCGGACGAGTAAAAAAGCGACAGATTGATCTCGCAGGCCTCGTGTGTGGAGAGCGTTATTACGGATCGCGTATGGAAACAAAGGCCTCGGCGGATTGCTCAACCGTGGAGTTTTGCCTACGAGCGTCATCAGCGTAGCTCGCGTCGAAGGTTCATTGGGAAATCATCCCCGTCGCATTACACATCATTCTCTCCCATTAGTCCGGTCGTTCAATCCCGGAGAAAAAAAAGGGAAAAAAACAAACTTTATTAATTGCCCCTGACGAAAGAAAAGAGAAAAAACCCACCGATCTATCGTCTCCTTAGTTCTTCGCAAGGAAAAAAAACGTTTCTTTCCGTTCGACGAGACGGCGAATAACTTGCGCGCGCGCATCGCTTTTTTCGCACCGTATTTTCGTCCCTCGAGCCGATGAGCTACGTCCACGGCGATCCTGACATTTTTTCATCAACCCCTCCCCCCCTCCTCGTCTCTTCGCACTGAACTCTGTGATAGCAGTTTGGGAGAAAAAAAAGATGGCAAAAACGGCATATCGCGTCAGGCCGACAAAGTGTCCGCCTCCGTTGAAGTTCGCCTCGTTCGCGTGGAGAAGTGAAAGTCTCGCGCGCACTCGACGAATGCACAGAAAAGTTGGGACAGGTTTGCGACTGTGATCAGGCATGCGCCAGGCCCATTCCTCCGTGTATGTCTGTTTATAAATATAGAAAAAGTTATTTTGACGAAATTTTACTTCGAGGACCGTCCTCGAAGTATTTCCATTTTCACGGAAAGTATAGTTCGAGGACCGTCCTCGAAGTCAATGGTTTTCGGAGGCCCAAACTAAACCAATGAGATTCTAAGAAAAGCGGACAAGTCCGTCCGTATATGTGTACTCGTGAACGTAGAAGTAATTTTGAGGATCGTCCTCAAAGTATTTCCAAATAGGGACTTGAAGGACCGTCCCTGAAGACAATGGTCATCGAAACGAGCGTGTCTCGTCGCATGTACGATCGCATAGTCAATGGTGCAATATCGATTTTCTAGAAGAGGTATCGCGCTTGATACGTGCCTCATCACGTATAAGAAGCCTCCAGCTGTTTGTCGGTCCCGATAGCCAAGAACCGTGAATGAATTCGTAACGACTGTAATAACAGGCGGTCTTGTACCCGTTTAGGACGAGAAACCGCGTCACTCTCGCCATCCGTAGTCGCGTAAACCCGGCAGCCGTCGTTGCCTTCTCTCGCCCGCCGCGCGACGTCTCTCGCATCGGAATCCCTGAGATGACGGGATTGGGTAATCACGATTCCCGCATAAGAGGCCCATCCCACGTGCCACGCTCGAGACGCGTCTATCACAATCGGTCGTGAATTTAACGCATTCCCGTCGTTGCGAGGAATCTCGCGGGGGTCGCCCGAGTCCAGATCGCACAATATATAAAAATACTTCTTGCGATCACACCGCCACTTCCGGCTTGCATCAAAGCTAGATTGGACCACTGCTGTCACGTCCATATTTCGGTAGAAACGTATTTTGGACACTTTCTAACATCGTCCTTACCAAGTTTAGAAACACCGATAAACGGTTCCAGCGAATCGTGCGATAACCGGTAGAATTTCGCGTTCGCGTTGTTTCCATGTTATGTCATGAAATTAGTGGAAAGTACGCTTCGGAGATTCCTGAAGAATGTTAATAGTCGAGGCGTATTGACCTCTGATCAATAATAAAGGAATACGACTCCTATCATTTACCACCCGAGTATTCTGTTTTACCCTGCTTTCTCCCGAATAGTTCCTGAAGTCGCTGTTCAAGTTCTTATAAAACGGATTGGAACGTTTGCAACCGGTGACGTGTCATCACCGTTTCTAGTGACATATTTGGTTAAATTTCCAGCTATCCTTGCGTTAATTTTCTGGCAATTATCCAGTCGTTATTATAGCGAGTTTTTCGTAACTCCTAGTTAATTTCTTGTAATTATTTTCGCTCACTTTCTGGTAACTTTTGTGGTTGCGTTCTAGTAACTTTCGTGGTTACTTTCAGGGAACTTGCTACGTTCTAGTAACTTCTGTAGTTACTTTCTGATAATTTTTGTGGTTACGTTCGAGTAACGTTCTCGAAGACTCTACGCGATTATTCATGGACGCGAATCATCAATGACAAAGCACCACGCTTAACGTCGCGTAGCGAGCGTCCATATGATTTCAATGCCTTCTCCCAAATAGTTCTCGGGTTTCCCCGTACACGCTCTTGTCGGAGCGTAAATCCTCCGCTGGCTTGGCGGTCGTTGGGGCTCGCATAACCTCAATCGCGAGACTTCCTCAAGGTCCGCTGGGAAAATCGTCGGTTACGTAACATCAAGAGAGAGAGAGAGAGAAAAGGAGGCAAAAAATAGAGGAGCGTGAAAAGTTGAGATCGCGGACAGATGGCGGTAGCGTATGACAATGCACGAACCGAGAGACGCGCGTACACGGTTGACATACATAATGCATAACACAGCCTGGAATGTGTACACACGAACGAAAAGTACACGGTTACACATGTGCGTATATATATATCTCCGATACGATGCAAAGAGAGGATCACGCAATGCAACGAGTCGTAAACGCAATCGACCTTGATCGTACACACAACCTGCCGAATGCGAAAAATCGTCGATAATACAAACCCCGTAGGGTAAGAGGGCCGAGGGGGAAGGAAAGCGCCCCGTTGATTTTGCTCGAAAACAGGCGGTGGGAGTTCGCGAGCGAGCCTTCGCGTATTCTCGAGCGTCCCTCAACGGCTGAATTTCGAGAGACCGACAACGCGACGCCACCGGGCCGCACACACGCACACTAACGTAGTGTGTCATTCCGCCGCTCACGTGACGCCAATAACGAGTTTTGCCGGTGTTGCATTTTCCCCCTCTCGAAGCTTTCTTTTTTTTTGTTTCTTTCCTTCGTACGCTTCGCGCCACTCTCTCCGTTGCTCGAATTACACAAAAGTACGTTTTGTTCACTTTTAACCCTGTACGTGCGTTTTCACGTTTCTCTGCCCGAGAGGGAACGCTTCGGGGAGACACCGAAACTCCCGCCATCTATCGGCAATTGGATTTCTCGGCGCGTCCTTTCATGCGTGTGTTACGACGGTTACGTCGATATCGACATTCCACGCGCGGTCGCGCCGCGAGCGGGTTACCCCTCTGGTAAAATCCAGCCGTACCGGCCACCTCATATGTATGCCGGTCCGACGGGCTCTACGCGTAATCGCTCGCTGTTACACTCCCGACGTGCCTCGTAAGGCCCCCGGGATACTCTTCCCACTAAACCTACAATTTTATTCCAAAAATATGAAAACTACCGTTTCCTTTCGAAAATGTGAAAACTATTATTTTCTTTCGAAAATGGGAAAACTACCGTTTTCTTTCAAAAATATGAAAACTACCATTTTTCGGTACAAATGGATAAAAGGGTTAGGAATCGCAACCGCTATCCATCGATAGCGTTGGCATCAGTCAATCGCTTACTTTTTAGAGGTTAGATCGTGAATCAATATTACGAGAAAATTTATGCTCGAGGAACAATTTTGCCGATCGAAAAATCGATTCAACAATTTTTTGTACGTACCAATTTTTTGTGAATTTTTGTACGAACTAATTTTTTCAGAAGAATATAGTATCAATTATCGAAACGGTTATTAAAGGACTTTTAAACGAGGGTATTCAGAATTACATTCAAGAAATTACATCGACAATAACTCATGGCAAACAAATGTCAAGGGAACGGTAATCAGTGAAGACAACCAGCGGCACGATTCGAGATTTTGCGGATTATTAGTCACGACTCAACAACAACAAATTCATAAATAGTTCTTGTCGTATTAACTCTTAATTATTTATTTATATTAAAACATATATTAAAATATTTATAACAATACGAATGTTCCGAAATATTTGATTGAAAATGTATTAATAACGTTAAAAAAGAAACGTCCGTCGATCGAAAAATGGATGGCGAGCCTCCTAACGTATCGGTTTCTTGTGTTCCACAGGCGCCTCCCGATCGCCTCTCTCTCTCTCCCCCTCACTCCAGGAGTTACAGGAGGAGCGCGGCGAGACGAGAATGTCGATTAGGCATTCGGAAGTGATGAAGATTGCGACGCACGTTCTGATCGTTCGGTTAACGAACGCGAAGTGACGTGGAAAGTGAGTCGAGCATGCCGCGATGGCTCCTTGCCCTTGACGAGCCAGCATCCGATCCATGCGTTGTTGTCGTTGCTGTTGTTGATGCCGGTGCTGCCACCGCTGAGCTTGCCCGGCCGATATATAGCGTAGCACGCGCGCGCGTGCCATTCCCCTGCCGGCCTCTCGCGAGGTGATGCACCAGCCTGGTGGTGAACCGACAACGAGCAGCGACGCTGGAATTACGGCCAACGTCCTGGATCCCCAGCACGCTCGGGCTCGTCGGGACGCCCCGCGCTTCAGCGAATGGTTCGTCGATCATCCATCCATCCATCCATCCATCCATCCAATCTTCCATTCGTAAATTCCATTTTCTCAAAATGGAATTTACCCCAAAGCCGAATAATTTTCCCACAAAAAAATCGAGTTTGTTCGGGTTTAGAGTTACGAAAAGTTTATGGATAATTGATTTTTTACTATCATCGCCAGTCACGAAACGGTAACTGGCGATGATAGTAAAAAATTGATATTTGTGTCATTAGACGTTAACTTTCTTAAATGTTAAATATCTTTTCACTAGATATTCTACTAAAAAGTAGCTAGATGATTACCCTAACGGAAATACGTAGTTAACAGTAGCTAGAAACTTTAGCAGAATTCAATCATCAGGAACTGAAAAATTTATTCAAAAGTCACTAGAAATGTCACTATAAAAAATAATTACCGAGGACACGCGAAATTATACTGCGTTTGACAATTCGGGAAATAGAATAATTTTGTATAAAACAATGGAGAAAGCGAAGAAGTGTAGAAAAAAGTAAAAAACAAGAATATGTAAAATACAGTTTGTAAAAAACTTATACAAAATGTCGTACAAATGAAACTCGAAATATAGTCCGGTTGACAAGAGCGTGTACGTAAAAACTATTTGGGTGGAGATACTTAAAGATAACTGAAAAAAAGGAAAGTTCGTATTTCTTCTGAAAAATGTTATTCCAAAAATACACCGGGTATCAGAATTCGTTCGCTTAAATTTTTCATCTCCAGGAAAAAGCTATTCGGCGTTTGTCCCGTCCTAGCTTTTAAAACCAGTACGAACACTATTCCTAAGAAACGAATCGTTCAATCGCAGGATAGAGCCCGGGTCGGATGCGACAACGGACACGGAGGTATCGCGGTTGGTGAGGGAGCCGGAGAAGAAACTCAGTTGCGGTCCGGTTGGGGCTGAAGAGAGCCGGAAGCCCGGTTTCTGCAGAATTTCTACAAGCTCCGGGTACTCGAGTCAACAGCAGTCACCACCGTTGTCGGGTGGTGATGGCTCTTGCCATCCGGGCTGCTGCCCGAAGAGTTCATCGATTCTACCCCGGCAGCTCAATCCGAGCCATCAACCGTCGTCCGGGAATCAAATCGGGCCCTTGTCCAGTCTCGCCGTGATACACGAGGGGGAAACGATTCCTAGGCCCATATGGCCTTACATGGGCGATGATTTCCGGGACGCGTCAACGGGCGAGGCGTCACCGCTCCGTTACGACGCGAAATCTTCTTACGCCGCGACCAACGCCGCGTACGAGGCTTGCGGTTGCGATTATTGCGGCAATGAATCGCGGATTTATCGAGACGAGGGTTTATTAGGAAACGGGAGTTCGGCGAAGCAAGTCCTCCTGGAGCTTTCCAGGACGTTGAACTCGGTGATCGACGCTTCGGAGAGCGACAACGACCTCAACGCTGAAGAAATTCTCCGGGACATTTCGATAACGGTCGCGCGCGGTATCGGTAATCAACAGCCAAAAGTGGATCGACGACCCTCCATCATCGAGCAAGATTGCCAAATGTCATCTTCGTCCTCCAGCGGCGCCGGAAAAGAATCACTGGTTGGTGTAAATCCTGTCAACTTACGGGTTTACGGTAAACCCAAATGGCTTCAGGTATCCTCGTCAAGGTCGTCCTCGCGATGTCCCTACGAAGCAAAAACCTTATTAACAGCCGTTTCGAGGAAAGCGTCACGAGCTACACCGGCTATGAACGCCGGAAACACCAATCGCGTACCCACCGTTTTTCTCGTTCCTGCTCACGTTAATTCGTTCCATCCGAACATCGGAAGTAATACCGCCCGAACGAACGCCACCAAATTGCCCGATGGAAAAACTGCCGCGGTCAGAAATGAGGGAATTGGACGATTCGAAGCTTCGACTAATCGAACGAACCAAGGAAGGTCACAAGGACGCGGTGATAACTGCAACGATAAATGTCCGGGCGAACCCGTTTATTCCACGGTGCGCCATTTCCGTTCTTAAATTTCATTACCAGCTCCTATTTCACTTGGCCCGTTAAAGTATTTCATATATTCTTCTCCGCTTAAGGTAGTCCACTCGATGCAGACTAGTAGCGAAGAATGTCTAAACGATCATTTTTCGAGATCTCGAATATACGAGTTAAAATGAATTAATACTAAATAAGTTTATCCGAGTGAATTAGTCGACAGTTCATTATAAATCATTGAGTAATTGATTAATAATCATTTTGTTGACTCGAGTATTATTTGTTGTCTTATTAGATTTACATGTGGCAACGCTGCATGTTTCTTCGCTGTCTTGATATTACGTCGTAAATTCTGTATCACTACCCGGATGTTCATATTAATATCAATATAACTTGCAAGATTGTTCGACAATCTTTTTTTATCAGTCTATTAGATATTTACGTGCTTAATAAATCTAAATCTCATTTTTTTGTAAGAATCTTATGAATTTTTTGTTGTATATATCCGTTTGAAGTGTACGATAGTTCACTTTTTTCACCTACCGAAGCAAAATTACCTTGAGAAAGTCCAATTTTGAAATATTAATTATTCGGTAATTAGGTCGATAGGTCGAATTGGAATTTCACGGAATAACTAAATGTACTAAAATTTCAAATATCTAAAAAAATCATAGCTTAAGAGATTGAAAAAGAACCTTCCATGATTGATCATGATTAATCCAGTAGGGCTTCCATCATAATCAACCCTTACTCATCATCTACTCCTTTCAGCAGCTCGGCGGCAGCGACGAAAGCTCCTCGTACGGCGCGATCGGTGAATCCCCGACGGCCACCAAGAATAACGTTTGGACCGGAAGCTCGAAGGTCTTCGATCCCCATCTCGACTTCACCCTGGACGGAAACAGAGCCGAAAGATTGGGTCGTGCGATCGCCAAAGCAAAGCGGAAACGACAGTGGTGCCGGGGGCTCGTGGCGATCCTCGGGCTAGTCTTCTTCGTTTTAAGCGTAGTCATCGTGTCCCTGTCCGTCACGAGGGGACGCAAAGTATTCGGTAGCATGTGACCGCCGGGATGAATCGTCCTTCACTCTCCGCGGTCCTACCAATTTATATATATGTACATATGGCTCTCTCGAAAAGTTCATCGAAATCCATTTTTTCATCGCCAGTCAAACTGAAGAATTGACAAAAGGAGAAACTTTTTTTGCCAATTCAAAATTCGAAAAAAAAAGATATCTTCTTAACCATAAAAAAGATAAATATTATTTTCATTACTGAATTAAAGTACAATTGTTTTTCCTTTTAATTGTAGTATCGGTAAAATGGAATAATTTTGTCAAGCCTGGAAATGTAAACGACGGAGACAATTTTCGAAAATTCACGTTTCGAAAAAAAAGGCGATTTTTGTACTGACTCCATAATTGCAAACGGCACGGTCTTTGACAATTGCAACATGGGCTGAAACAATTTCAACAGAGCAATGTATTTTTCCATGGATTTGTAATCACGCGATCGGGCGAGAGCGAATTTTATGGGCGCGAATCGCCACGTGAAAATTCGGGCCGTACATTAATCACAACGATTCTTACGAAATATTATTATCGCTATTGCTACAACTACTATTAATATCGATAACGAGTGTGCCTGTCGTATCCTAATAACGACGTACCGAATATCGCACACATATTTCTCAGCGTACCTTATTACCATATATAACTATCGTATAGGACGTGCGGGACTGATTATGATCTTTGAAGATTGAGGGTCCCGCAAAGCAATATAGTGGCTGTGACCATGAACGATTTCACTTCTTGTTATATAAATATATTCATGTAACGTATCCATATATGATTTGTGCGCGCGTCTCGTTGGGAACTTACCGTGTAACGTACCGGAAGCAGCATAATTAAGCGGGCAAATAAACGAGCGAATTGTTTCAATGATTTTCATGGATCATTATCCCTATCCAAGTGCGGCATCCATGATCATCATCGGAAGCACCAAATTCGATTTTGATCATCTTCGATCGCCGCGGTCACGAAGACTATGGTAAAGAAGTGGACACAGCGTGGTTTAGAAGTGAAGACGAAATCCGTGTCTCTTGTGGCGGCGCTGCAGTCTAACTTTTTCACGTCGTATGTACATATATATGTAGTTCAAGAATCTAATAACCGGTAGATCCCCGAGTTTAAGTTTAACCATGAAATCAACCAAGTTTAAAGAGTAAGAAGGTCGTACACTTTATTAACGGAATAAAATACTGAACCACGCGTAAACACGATACATGACAATATTACGATTATGACAAGAGGCGAGTTATGTTTCAAACGGTTTACTCTGGTCAACGAAGTCAGATGTGCATAGAAGGACAGTTCTTAAGGATTATATGTGCCGATTCTCCTGGGGACTAACCCCATTGTTAGTTCTCGAGTAGCGGTGCTGACGACGGTTTTCATTCTCACTCTTGCTTTCCCTCGTGGGCATAAAAGTTGGGGGAATGATGGTGTCCCGCTTACTCCTGTAGATGTTATGATTTGGGGCATAGTCGTGCCTTGCTTCCTCTTATAGGTATTGTATTACAGGGTGTCCCACGACGGAATGTCATCCATGAGATGGCGGGTTTGAGGTAAAATTCTGTGTCGATTGACACAAGCATGTAAAGTTCGGGGATCAACCGTTGAATTATTATTAATATTTCAAAAATTCACTATTTAATTCACCCTGAACTCTCAATTTCTACGGAAACATGTCGAAAAAATATTCCCGAAAGGTTTTTCGCATTTTGCCAGCCTAATTTCGCACTTTCGGCAAAAACTCGGGCATATTCGTAATCAGCAGAAAATTTCCGATTAAATAGACCTTTTTTAATAGTTTTAAAAGGAAAAAAAAATTTTTCGACTTCCCTAGCCACTTTTCCGGAATCTCAAAAATCACGATATTTCAAAAGGTCATAGGGTGAGCTCCTTATATGCTATGGGGTTTCATCGGGTGTGTTTGGAAAAGGTTTTTGCCTGACTTAAATAATGGCGTTGGATTCGTATGGATATCTCTTATAGTTTTCCCGGAAAGTCCACTTGAAAAATCACTAAAAAAAACGCAAAGGGGTATGTATGGAAAAATTTGCAAAAGTCGATGGTCCGACTTTGAAATTCTGCCAAAAATCGAAAAACCATCGGATTTTAATGATTAAAAAAACATTTTAAAGAGAAAATCATAACGAAAAGATCGAGCTCAGAGTGGAGTGCCAAATCCCAAAGGGAAAAAAGTTATCGATGATTCAGTGAAAAAATGTATTTTGCCGAAAAAACGAAAAAAATTTTTGATTTTTAATATTTTTTTTATAGGTCCTTTACGATGTAATTTGATCCCCTGAACACGAATCTAACATTAATTTCCCCAAAAACCCAAAATTTCTATGAAAAGATCGTAAAAAACACCTTAAAACACGTTTTTCTTTGCTTCGTTCTATGCTTTCGACAAAAATTCCATGATATTCGTAATCAGCATAAAATTTCCGATCAAATTGATCCTTTTAACAGTTCAAGATAGGAAAAAAACGTAAAAAAAACGTCGGAAAAATAGTCTACAAAAGGTTTTTCGCATTTTCCCAGTCTAATGTTCCACTTTCGTCAAAAACTCGGGCATATTTGTAATCAGCGGAAAAATTCCGATCAAATAGACTCTTTTTAGAGTTTAAAAACGGAAAAAAAAATTTTGTCGTCCTTCCGGGCCGCTTTCCCAGAATCTCAAAAATCACGATATTTCAAAACGTCTTAGAGTAAGCTTCTTATATGCTACGGGGATACATTTGGTGGGTTTGGAAAAGGTTTTTGCCTAACTTAGATAATGGCGTTGGATTCTTATCGATATCTCTTATAGTTTTCCCGGAAAGTCCACTCGAAAAATGGCAAAAAAAGAGGCAAAGGGGTATGTATGGAAAAATTTGCAAAAATCGATGGT
>JAPYZI010003581.1:0-17596 GCA_030523105.1 Ophioninae sp. A BG-2022a | reverse complement strand
AAAAATCGATGGTCGAACTTTGAAATTCTGCCAAAAATCGAAAAATCATCGGATTTTAATGATTAAAAAAGCATTTTGAAGAGAAAATCATAACGAAGAAATAGAGCACAAACTGGACTACCAAATCCCAAAGGGAAAAAAGTTATTGACGTTTGAGTGAAAAAACTCTATTTCCCCAAAAATCGAAAAAAATATAGGATTATAAATATTTTTTTTATTGGTCCATTTCGATGTAACTTTATCCCCTGAACACGAATCAACCATTTATTTCCCCCAAAACCCTCAATTTCTACGAAAAAATGTCAAAAAAAATATCCGCGAAAGGTTTTTCGCATTTTCCCAGTCTAATTTTGCACTTATCGGTTGACACACATATATATACGTGTGAAACACGTACACACACACATGCGCCCACGCTCAGCGCTCGACAACTGTCCCGCCTCAATTCTTCGCTCGAAAAGTCGAGACTTCTTGGCCGAATTCGCGTGCGGTGCGCCATCCGTCGGTAGTGTCTCACAGCGCAAAACTACACAATTTTCACTACCGATGCAACGAAGGGCCGCGTCCAAAGTTTCCAGCGTGTTCGTCGTGCCCTTAAAGGAAGGGAAACAAAAGTCGAATATTTCTGGTACGGCGATACTAGATACTTTAATAATAATAATATATATATATATGTATATATAAATTTATATAAAAAAAACAATAAGTATCCAAACTAACAATTTGCACACACACGTACAATTTTTATGGACGGACAGTCGATCATTCTCGCAATGTGCGCGACGACGAAAACTGACGCTACACAACAAGTATAAAAGTATACAAAATGGAGGGACGTCGCACGCACGATGAATCCGACTCGCGTGATAATCGAAGAATCCTCAGCGAATAATCGAACCGAGGAATGTCTTCACGCAATGTATTCGGAAATTCACAGAAACACACACACACACACACTCGTAAATGATTGTTTTTTTACGAAAAGAACGAGTTTTATCACAAATTTGACGACTTTGTCGAACAAACGCGCTCGTGCGCATGCGCAAAGTCTTTCTCGTACGTGGGTCGAGTGTGTGCACGCGTATCGGCAGTGGAATAAATTTGAGACGAACGACTTGATCTTAATTACTTAATTACTTAATTAATTAAATCGATTGTGCCTAAATTACGTGTTTAATAATTCGATCTTAAAAGTATACGTATCGCTCGTTTCGCAGCACGATTTCCCATTGCTATACAACCTAACCTTACAAACGAACGTGAATCGATGGTGAAATTAACGATAAATGGACGAACGAGGGTGTATCTTACAAACGCGATTTAACCAAACATCGATCGATAACCTCGCAAAATCGATCGATGATGGCTTCAATTGAAGAAGAAGAAGAAGAAAAGAATGGAGAAGGATTTAGAGTACCCGAGTCGCTCGAAGCGGAAGTGCGCATGCCTCTGAGAAGTAAAAATCGTGGGATCGCTCGATATTTGAGTCTCGTCCGATTGTCGAGAAAAAGTTCTTCCCCCGACCAGCATCACGTAAAGTGTCAGCCACCTTGGAACATTCCAGTTTTTTCCATTCGGTCTTCACTCGGAAAACATTTTTAATAGTCGATTTTACTAATTTTTGATGAAAATCAGAACTAACCTCAAAAGCTTCGGAAAAACTTTTTTTGGCATAGTTAACCTCACTTAAATCGCAGTAACCCAAAGTTTGACTTTTTTCAATTTCGACGGGCCACGTTTTTCGAACGATGGTTTGAAAATAATTGATTCCAACTTTTGATAAATTTCGCCGAGTCGTTCGTATTTGAATTAACGTTTTTCCGAACTGGTTGAGCCCAAATTTGACGAACACCTTTGTGCGCAGCTTTCGGAGAATTCGCTTTTTTTCCGCTCAATTATACATATACATATATTTATATACAAAAAGGATGAAAAAAAGTGTTTGCACGGCTCGCTTCCTTCACCCGATTTCATTAACCCGAATTATTAGGATTAACCTCTAAAGCGATCTTTAAAAAAGAGAATTACACTTTTTCAAAGGAAAAATATCTTTTATAAAAAAAAAAGCGAGGCTTGCGAACGCGTTTTTTCGTCCTTGTAATCAAGGCATGCACGTGACATAGAAAAGGGCCGGTTTACGTAATGAATTTGATTCGTTACGTCGACAGGCCAAGGCCATTAATGATCTCTACTCTTCAACGGTTGTTGAAATCTCATATTCCTTCACACCTTCGCCTCTTCCGTTCACTCTTGTTCCTAATTCCTGGAATTCTCACTTCCGGGCTTGAAATCGGCTGACAAACCGTTTCATAGCTCATGGGTGCGAAAACTACTTTCCTCTGAAGACAGAACGCTTTATCAGAAGAGGCGAAAAAAAAATTGTAAAAAAAAAGGATTTTAACGATACAATTTTGTACTTGATACTTTTTTTCCTTCGGAGACGGAAAGTCCTTCACATAGCAGTTTCCAGCGGTTGACTTTTACTCCTGGATTCAGCGGACAATTGTGTGAGTTCGGTGGGTTCGTTGCTAGGCATAAAGACGTCGAAGTTAGTTTCGAGAAGAGCTTCGCTTTTTGAGCGAAGAGGTTTTTCTTCACCGGTATCGAGGTTCGTTTCGAGGAGAGTGCCGGCGGTGGCGGCGCGCGTCGGAGGTCTTGGTTCTTCGTAGTAATACGGTCTTGGAAGGGAGGGCGGACTGAAGTACTCGGGGACTGGCTCTGAGCCTCCGGGTGTCGTAGGCTCGTAATTGGCATACTCGCCCATTGTGGAATAAACGTTGCTCGATCCTATGTCTCGTTTCAACTCGGTGATGGAATCGGTCATGGCGAGGCTTGCGTTCAACGGAAGAGTTGATGCGTTGTTGTTGTTGTTGATATTGTATTCTTGATCGCTGATCGTACGCTCCGTTGGTGTCATCATCTCGTCGGGCGACATCATTTCGTTTCCTGATGATGGCCAATTCGGTGGTCTCGAAGCCGCGAATGTCGAGGAATGGTTGCGGAAACCTTCGTTTCTGTAAGCCAAATCGAAAACTGGATTGTCGCTCGGAGGTGGCGGATACTTCTCCCCTGATTTGAAGTCACTCGTGCTTGGAGAATAACGGGGATTGTGCGCTTCGTACACGTCGTAACTCTGATTGTCCTCCATCGAAGAATTCAACTGCGACTTGTCCATCGAATCTATGCTTCCTCCCCCGTTCATCATTTTCTTGTAGTCCAGAGAACGAGAGTTCAGAGTGTCCGTTGATTGCTTCGTCTGAAAAACGGATTCGGATGTTGATTTCTATCAGCCATTGATACCGAGAAGGAAATTTCAGGTAGAGTTGGGTTCGGATTGGTCCGAAAGGGATTTGGGTTTAGGTTTTGTCTGGAAAATGAATTTTGGAGTTTTTTCATCGGAAAAGCGATTGGATTCGTGTGTTAAGTTAGAATTTAGCAATATAAGTGTACGAATCCTTTTTTTTTTGTATTAGTGTTTAAATAGAATAAATCGGTTAGTTTGGTTTTGTGTTTAAATGGAATGGAAATTGTTCGGGTTGAACTTCAATGCTCACCGCGATGGGTTTTCTTCTGTAATTGAGTTCGGTGAATCCTGAGGTTGAACCGACCGATCTCAAAGAGTGGAGCGATTGCCTTATCGAATTTCGCCTCTCGAGTCTCTCCAGTTTACGTCTCTTCGACTTCGTGATCCAAAAACCTATCGCGGCAGCCAAAAGAGCGAGAGCCGCTCCAACTGCTCCTAGAACACCCACGGCGACCATGTCTTTTCTCCACGACAATGGATCGATGTGGATCCTTGGATCTGTGAGTAAAAAAAAAAAGATTATATTTCATTAAAAACAAAAAAGCTTTTTTTATCTATTATGGCATGTTAATATTGACTTCGAACATTGAATATTAGTAATGGAAAAAAATGTTTATTAGGATGAATCTATGCCGTTTTATCTTCTTACCTATTTCGCAGATGAAGGGGCTCGGCTGGCCGCAATGATCGATCTCGATAGTCTGATACGTAAACACGGTGCACTGATCGACACGTTCCAATTGTTGGACCCACACTCTGGCCGAGTAATCAAACCGGTCCTGCTGTTTCCTCAAGAATTTCCACAGTTCACCGTACTCGCCCATTATGAAGGGCATCGATGCGTTGGCCGACTGAAAACGGCAAATTTAAATACGCGATTTAAATATAGAAGCTTTAATTGAAATATGAAAAAATTAAATGACAAAATGGAAAAATAATAAGAAATGGAGATATTGAATTAAAAGATGGCAGAGTAAAAGAAAAAATGGAAAAATTAAAAAATGCTGAAATTATATTTAAAAACGAATAAATCAAATAAAAAGAAAACAAAAATTCAATGAAATAATGGAAATTTAAATTCAAGATCGGAAATATCGAATGAATAGAAAAATTGAATTAAAAACGGCAAAGTAAAATGAAAAATAAAAAAATTTAATTAAATTCAAAGATGGATTAAATTTAGTTTGTAAAAAGGAATAATGAAATAAAAAATGTAAAAATTGAATTAAAAAATAAAATAATATTACGATTAAAAAAATGTAAAAATTGAATTAAAAAATAGAAAAATATTACGATTAAAAAATGAAAAAACTAAACTGAAAAACGGTAAAAGATATAGTGCTTAAAAAATTGAGAGATAAAAGTAAATAATCGAAAACATGGAAAACGAAAGGAAAAATTGACGAGAATTCGTTGAAGATGAAAATTTACTCGGCAAAAATCTCGAGCCTCGTAGAAGCCCATCGGTGCCCCGATGTAGATGTAGCACGTGTCACCAACGAGATCCCAAGCAGGCGGACATTTGCCATTGAGAACGGACTTGTTGTTCATGTGGAAGGGTTGGTAATCGACCTGCAGCAATTCCGGCGAATCGCCACGGTCACGAATCCTTCCGGCGACCGCCAGGGTCTCGTTGTAGCCCCACCAATTGTGCCTAGCGTCCACGTGCGATCTCCACATCTCCAGTTGACTGTTGGTACGTTTACGTATTTTTAAAAATTTTTATTATTATTATTATTCAAGGATGATTATCCAGCGATTATTAATGATGATGATCCAAAATGGCTTCTTCGCAATGAATATTTTATTAGAGAGGAGCAACGTTACGTTAGACCAACCCGTTAGGGGACATGGGAAAGTGACAAGCGTGGAACGGTGAAAATGATGAGGCTGTTGATAACTGCAATTACGTACGACAAAGCATATTGGAATTTTGGGTGATTATTGTTTTTTACATTTTTTCGAAAAAACATGATTTTGAATTTTTTTGGATTATTTCGAATTATTTCGAATTATCTCGAATTATTGCGAATTATTTCGAATTATTTCGAATTATTTCGCATTATTATAAAAGTTTGTTACAATACTAATGATATTATTGGATATTGAAATTATTGTAAACATTTCGGTGAAATCCTTCGAATTAAATAGAACGAAGCAAAAAATAAGAAATAGAACTAATAATTTTTTGTTCCTTTTTTTCTAGAGAGTCTTTTCAAGGGATTTGTGCAAAAGAATTATAAAAATATTATTTTCCGAATTTTTGGTCCAAGTTTATGGTTAACTAGAGACGTGACAATAAAAAAAGGTTTTTCAGTCTGGTGCCAATGATAAATTATAGCGGAAAAAATGTTTTGAAAAATTAATAATTGATTAATTATTATTTTAAAAAAATATTAATAATTAATCCAAAAAATTAATATAAAAAATGGAACAAACACAAAACCGTAATACACACAGGGATTACTCACATTTCGTACCATTCCGTGCTGACCACCCTGGTATATTTTCATTAAATCATGCACATGCGATTACCGGAGGTATGAAATTGAAATACAGTGAAAATTGAATTAGGAGTTTTCGCGAAGATTGAAGTAAAGAAAAATAGCGAAAAGGACGGAGATATTGGTTGGGTTTAGAGAGAAGGAATTTTACGACTGGGCTACTCACAATGATCGATTCATCGTAAGGATTTCGTAATCGTTGTCAGGATTGAAGAAAACATTGTCGACGTATTGCTGACCAGGTGTACCGGCGACAATTGTGCTCCTTCCGTTACGATCTACTGCGTAGTTCCTACGAAACAAAATCACGATCAAATTCGTTCAAATTTGTTTCCTCACATTTTAGAAAAAAAAGAGACGCGGTCAGAAGCACTGATTTCATTTGTTTAGGTTAATAATATTAATAAATAAAATAAATAATAAAGATAAATAAATAAAAATAATAGGGATTTTCCGAACTAGTTATTTTTGGAAAAAAATTAATAGTTCGGAAAATCCCTATTATTTTTATTTATTTATTTTTAATATTTGTTTTATTTATTTTATTTATTTATTATTATTATTATATGGAATTTATAATAATTATTATTTTTTAACTCTCGACCCGTGAACGTGGGTCGTTTTTGCCCGGCCGAAAAATTCGTTCCGAAATTTGTCGACCGTATAATTATTTAATTATAATTAATTAATTTATAATAATGAATGGTTAATTCATTAATTATTTATTTTATTTTATAATTATTTACAACCCAAACAAATAAATAAGTTATTTATTTAAAAAATATATATAAGAAATAATTATTTTTGAATAATTTTTTACAAATATTGATTTCTAATATTTATTTAAATATTCATTTTTAAAATATGTATAAAAAATAATTATTTTTTCATGATAAATGTTATTACGCTTAGATGCATTGTATTTTTTTCATTTTCAGAATCAAGAAATTGCGAATACATCGCTGACTAGTAAATCGTAGAACTCACTTGTAAAATCCATTGTGGGACGTGCTCTGATAGATGGGGAGTCGAACTCTCTCGAATCCGGATATTTCGAGTAGATGAAGTCCAAGATTGGCATGAAGATAATTAAGAGTCATATTGCTAACGACCTGTTTGAGAACGACGACATTTTCGTATTTTGCACGATTATTGACGAAGTAATTACGAAAAATTGTGACTTCCTGATAGGGGCTGCTTTGACGTCCTTCAACGTATAGAGATGGTCGGTTAAGGTTATCAGCGAAGAGATTGTTGTGTATCCAAGCTTTAAGAGAGGTGGCTGAACCCCTCGAGTCAGCTCGAATAGAAAGTCCTCCAGCTTGATTGCTTCTCACCAGATTATTTCGAAAATAAAGAGACTGGGTGTTTTGAACGTCTAAGCTGATTGCAGCTCTGCAGGTTGTAAAATTTCCGTAAAGACTACGACAATTATCGACAAATTGATTGTGTTCGAGTGTCATGATGGCGTTCACTTCTCCAGCACTGGTGTACTTCACAGCCCCCTGGCGGCAGTTTTTCAAAATGGAGTACGAAACGTTGTGTTGAACGTCGCGATTGAAACCGATCGCGGAAATCGGTAGAGTTACGACTTCAGCGATGAATCCATGAGTTTGGCTACCTCCGTTAGTAAAAAGTCTTAAACTCAAGCTAGCACTCCTAGTCTTGTAAAATTTCTTTTCCCCGTTACTTCCGGATTCCAAATGGCCGATGAGTGGGGCGCTAGAGTTGTAGATGTCGCCGTCGTACAGCGTAATCGCGTCGGGTCTTCCAAGCGTGTTCGAAGAGTTGTACAAATTGAATTGCAAAAGTCTAAAGCCAAAAGGTTTCGCGCGATAAGCGCTGCGAAATATTTTTACGCAGTTTACCGGATTGTTGTCGTATTTGTAATAAACAACGAGTCTTTCTTCAATCGTGATTTCTTTCGCAGTGTCGCAAACGTCGACCATCCCGAAGAGGTTATAAGGTAAGTTGAGGTCTCTGACTGGGCTGAACGAGGATTCGTCAGCTTCGCGTCCTTCACCAGTTATCGAAAGAATGTTCACCCCGTTTCCGTGAGCGTCATCGATTTCGTTCAGCAGCAATTCGACGTTGTGACTCGGCGATACTACATTGATAGCGTGATGAGCACTTTTCTTTATACTGACTCTCGTCACGCTAGGACTTTTCACGATTGTTTGGATAGCTGCCGATTTCTCGTTGTGAAGGATTCCGGCTCCGGTTATGTTCACGTGTCTAAGACGAGATTCAATGCGCCTCAGCGTTTCGTGGGTCACTACGTCGTGAATTCTATGCTCGTAGAGATGATGCTCAAATTCGCTATCCGCTATTCGTATACCAGCCCAATAATTCAAATTCCTAGGTAAGTTGGTAACTCCGCAATTGACGAAAACGAAATTACCGTTCCAGGGACAATCGAGTCGATAGCCGTGGCCGTTTAGACGAATCTGACAGTCGTCTAAGCCGGGCTCGTTGCCGGAGCATTGAAGGGGTTCCGGCCAAGACCAGATTCTGGTCATCGAGCCAGGATGCAGCTCGTAGCGACGACCATGAGAAACGTAGACGTCAAGATCGTCCAAGCCCAGTTGACGACAGATGACCTGAGCGTTTCTTTCGTTGAAACGGTCGTCGCAAATCGGTATCCATTGGAGAGTCGTCCGATTGAAGAACTCGAGGAATCCTTCCGAGAAGTCTGAAGAACAAACGCCATCTTTGCAGAGTCTGATACCCGATTGATCCTTCCGAACAGGACGTTTGAGCTTGTTTGGATTTTCGGCTTCAATGGGCTTCATTACGATTTCATGATCAGGAGCGCCAACGGCATTCAGCGTTCCTAGGACTAGGATCCCAACGCTGGGGGCAAATTCCATCACGACATCGGGGTATATGTTCAGAGTTGCTTCCGGCATCACTGTGATGTCGGATCGTATGACGTAAGGTTGGTCGCGTCGATAGATGGACAAATTTTCAGTTATCCGACCACCGAGGTTGTCCAAATCGATGGCAGGTCTTAATTCCCAAGTTGGTGAGATGGACGAGTCGAAAGAATCCGAAGTGAGGTAAGGTCTGAAATTGGCAACGGCGTGGTCGTTCCAATCGTCGAAATCAAAGATTCTTTTTTTAATGGCCCCATCGCTGTCGCTTCCCCACCAGTTTTCTGTAACGTCTACCGCATTGTTGATTCTAGCTGTTCTTATTCCAGCCAATAGCTCGTAATCGAGCTCGTTATCCCCGAAGAGATTGCGATTAATCGCTACTTTTTGAATGCCGTGAAAACCAACGACGTAAGTTCTACCCGGTTGATTAATATTTTCGTAATTATCGTAAAGTGGTTCGTGACGATTGCGCTTGACAATATTAAGGAAGAAACGTGCGTCGATTTCACCGAGAATTTCTGATTGACTGTCCGCTCGAAATTCTACCATGTGACGACCGGAATTATCTTCTATTCGATTATCATCGATTCTCATTCTCTTTTCCATTCCACGAATTGACATCAATCCGTCCTTGCATCGATTATCAAAAAATCGATTTCCGGTTACGTTTAAATTTGCGTAATGTCCGTCAACGACGAAAGCAAAAAGTTGATTGTTGCGCCAGGTGTTATTGGCTAAATAAATCGAATGAGTGAAGTTCTCGTTGTATTGCCAGACATAAGGAAGCGAAACGTGAAAACCGCCAGCTTGATTTCTCTCGATCGTGCAATCCTGGAGGATCCAATGAAACAAATTGTTCGATTGTCTCATATCCCGAGAGAACTGGGCGATTCCTCGACCGTTATCAGTCACCAGAGTATCGTTGAGCCCAATAGTTATTTCCGTGATGTTTGAAGCGTAGGCGTTGAAGTGTGGAGCTAATACGTAAATAGCTTCTTCCCGATTGTGGGATAATTCGCAATTGACCAGTTTTATCGTTTCGTTCGCTTTGCGCAAGTAATGATCACCGTTATCGTCCAAATATCGATTGTAATAAGAAGCCATCAGACCAAAACGGTTACCTCGGATTTTAGCATTTATTACGGTCAAAGTTGGAACTATTCGATCCCGATTACGGATATCTTGAGTCGGTAAACAAGTGACGACGATGACAGCCCCACCTAGGGCATCCCGGCCACTAGCGTACTCGAGGAAAACGTTAAAAGAGCTCGTAGCCAATGGAAATACTGACAAGTCTCTTTTCAGGTGCCAACTGTTGGCTCTCTCGTCATTAGCTCTCTGGGAATCGTACAAAACGATGTGTTCGGTGCTGCGATTGTGTATGGGATTCAACAATTGAACGCCAATGACGAATCCCGGTGTGCAACGGATTTGTATCGTACGCTCAATGTACTCATCCCGGACTCTCGCGGTTACCAGATATTTCGTTTCGCCGATCGACAGCTTGAGAAGACGATTTTTATCATCGTTGGCAGCCGGAATTACGATCGGATCGTACGGGGTGTCAACGCTACTTCCAGTTCCACGAACGAACCATCCGGCAAATTCACGTTGTTGAATCGCTGATAATGCTGGATTGTGACGGATTCCAGCTGCGCCATTGTTCTCGATTCTCGATCTGGTCAAACGTAAACCCAATTGCTTGAAGCTTATGCCGTTTCCTCGATTGCTGGAAAACTCGCTGTTCGTCACGACGTTTATTGCGTTTGAAGAGTGGACGTCGGAATAGAGGAGACCCAAACCGTCTTGGAGATTGTCGATCACTCTGACGCTTTCGAGGGAGTGTCGAGAAAAGTCTATTTGAAGTGCCGGTTTCAAACTGTTCGTCGTGTAGTCCAACATTCCAGCTTTTTCGATCGTTATGTATTGAAGATCGCTACGCTCCGCTAAAGGACCAAAACGAAGGCCTGCCCAACCCGCTTTGCTGCAACGTACTCCGACGTCGTTTTCGTGGCTACACGAATTTTCAAACTCTTCGGCTCTCTCGAATTTGCAACGGGATATGTCTACGTCGTCGTTGTCGCAACGCACGTTACTCATTATTATATCTTCGTTTGTTCCAGCGGATGGTATCTGGGATCTTTCGAGATACCAATCGTCCGGGTCCAACGTCAAACCCAACTGGTGACACACCAATGCCGCGTCCCTCATCGTCCAACCGTAGTTACATACCGTGCCCCATTTCTCTCCTACACGGATCTGCAAACGACCCTCCAAACTCGATTTTCCTCCGAGCAATCTCACTGGCAACTCGGAATCGTCAAGGTGTGATGCGTCAGAAGGATCCGCGGATGATGGGATACCTGCCGTTTCGATTGTTTCGTTCGCACCCGGCTCGAGCACAATCTCCTCCTTTTGAATGAAGAGAAATTAAGAAAAATGAAGAAATTCTCTATTTGACTGAAGAAAGATGAAGAAAAATGAAGAAATTCTCTATTTGACTGAAGAAAGATGAAGAAAAATGAAGAAATTCTCTATTTGATCGGAGAAATTCTTTTGGGCCTTTTTGGACAAGCTTGGCTTTTCGATCCTCAATTGACGTGCGGTTTTCTTTTCTTTTTGAATCGTTTTCTTCATGCGTTTTGGTAAATATGAAAATTTCAAATTTTTCAAAAGCTCAATATTTGCAAATGAAACTTGTCTTTTTTTTTGGTGATGCTAATATAATTTGAACGGTTCTTGTGATTTTTTAAATTAAGATTTTTCATTGACATATTTTACTTCCATTTTTTCCTTTGAATTTTGTTTAATTCAGTGTTTAAATTGAAACATTTAAAATTCACTTTTTTCGTTGAAGTTTGTTGAATTCAGTTTTTTAATTGAAATATTGGACATTTTTTCCAATAATGTTTTCATTTCAACCAAACACAAAATTTCAAGTTCAAGTAAAAGAAAATCAATTCTTGATTATTGTTTAAAGGCTCTGAGATAAACAAAAAAATTAGACAAAAATTCCGAACGTTTCAAGAACACCAAAAATAAAAAAAAAACCATATTGAAAGATCCTCAAGCTTTCCCACTCCCAGTCTTTTATAAATTTTAAATGTTTAAAATTTAGAAAATTCTAGTTTTTGTTTAATACCATCTACTCCAAAATTCATCGAAACTCAATTCTTTGAAAATCAATTTTAATGTTTGGAAAATTCGAAATTTTTCTTCTCAACAATATATATTTTTTGTTTTCATAAAAAATCTTCACGAGTTGGAAAATTTTCTAAAATCTCCAAAATAAAAACTAAAAAAAAAAAAAAAAACTCGTGTACCTTCAATGTCAAGAGTATGCTGCCGGGTCCCTTTCCTTTTGCGTCAAGTTTTCCGGCCACCATCATTCCCACAGCGGGTGGGAATTTCAGTGTGACACCGGGTTGCAGTATGAGCTTTCCGCCGGGTCTAACGTTGATATCCCGCTCGACGATGTATTCTCCGGCTGGTAGCATTTCCTGGCCGTCGACCTCGCCGCCCACGAGGTTCGTACCGGGACGCAGGAATTGCGGCACGAAGGTTGGATGAGCCACGATCGCGTTGGCAGCCGGATTGCTGCTGTGAAGCAGATAGGGCAGATACTCGATCTTCGCAAGGTTGTAACGGTCCTTCCTGGAAACGCGAGATTTCGATTACGATCTCACGACGAAAAGAAAAAATCGATACCGCGTGAATATACAGGGTGTCGGGGAATCAAGTGACCCCTCTTTATAAATCGTACTTCCTGAATACTGGGAGAAAAATGTTTCAAACAAAAGTTGTTTGGGTTTGAGCGGTGAAAAATATAGCAATGTTAGTTTGACCTTGGATTCAAACGCCAAGGTCATTTGAAGGTCAACATTGATATTTTCATCCGTATTTAATCGTATAAAATTTGTTTAACGTAAATGGTTTGATTTTAAATGACGATAAAGATAACAATGCCAGTTTGACCTTGAATACAACCGTCAATGTCATTTGAAGGTCAACATGGATATTTTCATCAGTATTGAATTGTAAAAAGATGTTATTAAACAAAATTCGTTCGTTCTCGAGTGACAAAAAATATAGCGATACCAGTTTCACCTTGGATTCAATCGTCAAGGTCGTTTGAAGGTCACCATAGATATTTCCATCAATATCGTATTGTATAAATTTCTTTTCTTACTTTTTCTCAATTGCTGTAAAATTTCACCCTAGACGACGGCTTTAATATTTAAAAAAATCAAACCTGTGGAACAATCGATCGAGGATTTTGTGTTCCTCTGGATATCCGAGCCAGTTGTAAGTGCAATTGATGACTTTGCTCTGATCTTCCAAATGAGATCCGATCTCGTATTGGGAATCGAGATTGTGAAGGATGTTGCGGAAAATTTGGACGTTGCCGGATGAAACGACGACGACGGCGGCGACGCGTGATCTTGGAACGAGTCTCGATCCCTGATATGCGCTGTTATCGAACGGCTCCCGGACACGATTGTCGCGCAGAAAGTTTCTCGTGAAGAGAAGCTTTTGAAAATCGCTGTACGGCGAGAGTCCAACGCTGGCGACGAAAACTCCCCGATTGTCGTAAAACTCGTTGTGCTGAATTAGCACGTCAGCCGGCAATACGTTGAATTCCTCGTAGAGAGGATTTCGCACGAGGATCGCACCGTACGTGTGATCCCGGAAGTGATTGTACTCAATCCTCGCGTTAACGTTCAACGCCGGACTTAACTTTATACCGAGTTTCGCGTTTTGCACGAAAACGTTGTGACCGATCTGGAGATTCAGCGAACCACGGTTTAACCTCCAACTGGAATCAACTTGCACCGCAGTTTCGGAACTGCTGTTGAACCAACATCCGGTCACGTTTACGTACGACAAACCCGTCGAGTTACCGATCTAGAAAGAAAATCGTTCGTATCGTTATTTCGAGACATTCCTAACTCGAATTTCGACGGAAAATTGGGTTCGTTTGGGTTTGTTTGGGTTGCCGAGTTTGAAAAAGATCGAATTGTAGATACGAGGAAGAAGATTTTTTGTTTGGTCCAATTTCCATGTCATTTTTTTCAGTTGCTATTCGGGGATAATTATAGCGATAATTATGAGCATTGTGATTATTATAATTATTATGATAATTATGGTAATTACGATAATTGTGATATTTATGATAATTATGATAATTGAGATATTTATTATAATTATAATAATTACGATAATTATGATAATTACAATAATTATGATAATTATAATTAATACGATAATTATTATAATTGCGATAAATATGTTAATTATAATAATTACGATAATTATGATAATCATGATATATGAATTATGAAAGGGAAACAATTATCATTGTAATTATAATAGGAAATAATTGAAATAATAATTAAGATCGAATATAATCAAAATTCTAATTATAACCCCGCATAATTATAATTATAATTACGTATATTCCATAGAAGTAAATATTTTCATTATTACCAATAACGCGAATGTTCAACGTTACCATTATTAATAATAATCTTTGCGAAATAACGAAGCAGGATTATAATAATCACGATAAAGATGATAATTGGGTTTTGCGTAATTATAATTAGTTAATTAATTACTATAATTAACAACGTTAATTAGGCCAAGTTTCACGAAGTTCTGATTACATTAATTAAGGAAAATTTCGAACCCAAACAAACCCAAACAATTGGAAATTGGAAAAAATACCAGAACGCCGATATCTCGGTTCCGAAATATCTCGGAGTATTCGACAACGGTGGTCTGATTGAAATGAACGTATTCGGTTGATGAGCTGTCGTTGAGCCAAACGGCGAATCCGTATCCTTTGTTGGATGAAATGCTGGTACGCGAAACGTTTCGATTACCACCGGTTACCGTCACGTTGATGCCATCACCCTGATTGAACGATACTCGACTGCTGGTGACGTTTACATCGGCGGCGCCATCGAGAACGTGAATACCCGCGACGTGATTGCTGTTCGAAACGGAAGTGTCGTGAACGTGAAGAGCCGAGCGCAACTTTTCCGCCGCTATGCCTCGGCCGTTGTTATCCGCGATTACACTTCCGGTCACGTTCAAATCGTACATTTTTCCTGGTGATGAGAAAAATTGATGAGTATTGGCGAATTTGGGGACCGAAATAAAATTGAAAAGAGAAAAAGACCCAAAAATCGGGTGTTTGGGTTTGTTTGGATTGGGGGAGAAAGAATGTTGGAAAATTGAAAGGACTAAAAAATTGATTGTTTGGGTTTGTTTGGGTTGGGGGCCGAAAAATGTTTGAAAAGTGAAAGGACTAAAAAATCATTTATTTGGGTTTGTTTGGGTTGGGGGCCGAAAAATCTTTGGAATGTGAAAAGAAAAAAAAATCATTTGTTTGGGTTTGTTTGGGTCGGGGGCCAAAAAATGTTTGAAATGTGAAAAGAAAAAAAAATCATTTGTTTGGGTTTGTTTGGGTCGGGGGCCAAAAAATGTTTGAAAAGTGAAAGGACAAAAAAATCATTTGTTTGGGTTTGTTTGGGTCGAGGGCCGAGGGTCGAAAAATGTTTGAAAAGACTCAAAGATCGGTTGTTTGGGTTTGTCAGGGTTTGTTTGGGTTCGAAATGTCGATTGAAAAGAGAAAAAACTAAACAAAATCGATCGACTCACTATAACCGGAAGTCAATCGTATGAACGCGATCATTTGCGTTCGCGGATCGGCAACAAACTTTATGTACAAATTTTGCATCGTCGTGGTGACGCTCTGCGGTAAAGTTCCGTTTCTGACGTTTAAACGAGCGAGCAAACGATCGTCCGTGCTGATCCCGTCGTAGACTTCGATCGACGCGCTGTCGTTTCGATCGGTTCGCATTTGAAGGAAGTGCAGCGTTAACACGTGACCCGGCCTGGTGAAAATGTGCTGAAAAACCGAAAGTTCGTTTCGA
Source organism: Ophioninae sp. A BG-2022a (assembly GCA_030523105.1). Lineage (NCBI taxonomy): Eukaryota > Metazoa > Arthropoda > Insecta > Hymenoptera > Ichneumonidae > Ophioninae sp. A BG-2022a. The sequence goes on along the minus strand of JAPYZI010003581.1, from coordinate 1,974 downwards.
TTTGTTGGATTTACTTTTCGATCGCTGGATTCGATAAGGAAGAAAGCTTAACTAGAAGATCGGTAGTCGGTAAGGTAGATTTCTGCGGGAAATACCTTTAACCTTTACTTGACCTTCGCGCGACCTTCGCTTAACCTTCGCTTGACCCTGGCCGTTATTCTCAAGGTCATATTTTTATATATTTTTTTATTCTTTTATTTTTTTATTTCAAAACGTCGCTTTTACTAACCTGCGGACAGCGTTTCGTGTTCAGCGCGTATTTGCTCTGTTCCATCGATATCGTGATCGGGAACGTTTGACTCGCGGTAGTTGGAAACGTGCAGAGATCGTAGACCCCGGCACGATCGAATTTTTCATCGGGTCTCTCGTCTTGGTGCACGTATTTTATACCGTCCGCACCGTTGTCAAGGACCACGCAATTCTCGATGTGCGCCAGGCCCCACGTGCTGTTCACGTATATTCCATAACCTAAAAAATACGCGATAACGATCGAACGATTAGGATTCTAATGTTCTATTCAGTATCTTATGATTTTATTTTCATTTTCATTTTCATTTTCATTTTCATATTCATTTTCATTTTTATTTTTATTTATTTATTTATTTTTTTTTTTTTTTTTTTTTTTTTTGTGTTTTTCTTTTTTTTTTTTTTTTTTTTTTTTTTTTTTTTTTTTTTTTTAACGATTGCTGACTCCCTAGTGATTTTTTTTTATTTCCCCAATGAATGCTGAGTCTTTAATGATTTCTTAAATTTTAAAAAAGTGTACGACGTGAAAAAAAAACTCGTTAAAATCAGTGAATATAACCTCTGTTGCCACGTATCGTGCAATTAGCGATAACGACCGGAGCTTCCGGTGACGTGACGTTGATGCCCGTGAAAGCTGAATGAAGAATGGAGATTGATTCCATTCGTGGCGGTACTCCCTCAACGTGTAAACCTCCAGTGACGTTGAATTCCCTTCCGGTTCCTGCGTATCTGAAGGTTGAATAATATTAATTATTGAGGGCACGACGAACACGCTGGAAAGTTTCGACGGGGCCCTTCGTCACATCGGTAATGAAAATTTTGCAGTTTTGCGCTGCGAGACACTACCGACGGATGGCGCACCGTACGCGTATATGTATGTGTGTCAACCGATAAGTGCAAAATTAGACTGGGTAAATGCGAAAAACCTTTCGGGGATATTTTATCGACTTTTTTGGTAGAAATTGAGGGTTTTTGGGGAAATAAATGGTTGATTCGTGTTCAGGGGATAAAGTTACATCGAAAAGGACCAGTAAAAAAAATATTTAAAATCCTAAATTTTTTTCGATTTTTGGGGAAGTGGAGTTTTTTCACTCAAACGTCAATAACTTTTTTTCCTTTTTGATTTGGTTGTCCAGTTTGTGCTCGATTCCTTCGTTATGATTTTCTCTTCAGAATGCTTTTTTAATCATTAAAATCCAATGATTCCCTTTGCCTCTTTTTTTCCGATTTTTCGAGTGGACTTTCCGGGAAAACTATAAGAGATATCGATACGAATCCAACGCCATTATTTAAGTTAGGCAAAAACCTTTTCCGAACACACCCATTGAATCCCCATAGCCCCTGAGAAGCTCACTCTACAACCTTTTGAAATATCGTGATTTTCACGATTCTGGAAAAGTGGCCGGAGGAAGTGAAAAAAATTTTTTTTCCCGTTTTCAATTTTTTAAAGGGTCTATTTAATCGGAAATTTTCTGCTGATTACGAATATGCCCGGGTTTTTGTCGAAAGTGCAAAATTAGACTGGGAAAATGCAAATAACGTTTATAGAATATTTTTCGGACGTTTTTCCCTGCTGCAGCTTACGGTAGCTATCGTAGCGACGGAGGTTACGAATTCGCGCAGTGAACCAGTGACAAATGACGAGTAAAAAAATATATTGGTACTTCGGAAGGATGCAAGCGCAGTTGGTAAGAACGGAGAATGCGAGCCGCTGCGCCGCCTGTGAGA
>JAPYZI010003580.1:0-17202 GCA_030523105.1 Ophioninae sp. A BG-2022a | reverse complement strand
AAACACACCAAAAAAAAAAAAAAAACATTAAAAAAAACAAAAAAAAAACAAAAAAAAAAAAAAAAAAAAAAAAAAAAAAAAAAAAAAAAAAAAAAAAAAAAGTCGAACCGCCCTAAAATCCACGTTTACCAACCGGAAGTAAGAATCTCTCGTCAAGGGAACAAACGCTCAAAGGGGCAAAATTCCGAGTGCATGTGGCTTCAGACGTGCCAATTAGCTCGATCACCTCCGCGACAAGAAACTGCACGCGCAGTTTATTCGCACAAACCGAAACCTTCGGAGACGAGGGTTTCAGAGCGTCGTATATCAGTCGCGCGGAAGATCGAAACAAAAAAAAAAACATTTAAAAAAAGAAACAAAAAAAAAACATTTAAAAAAAGAAACAAAAAAAAATTTTTAACGGAGAAGAAGAAACGAAAAAAAGGATTCAGTGAACAACTACATCGCAGAGCTCCGGGGGTACCGACAAACTCGACTGCAACTATAATTGGCAGTCTCCTCTCCGAAATGTCTAATTTCGCCACTGCTCTTGCCATATTTATTCCCTCATACCCCCCCCCGTCACCGACCTCCCACATCCACTTTCTCAAACCAACTTTGCACTCCCTACGCCCTTTTGTTTGAAAAAAGAAAAACGTCAAAAAAAAATTAAAAAAAAAAAAAAGGCGTCCACGTATAATCCCTCGAGTTCGCCTTCGCGTATCCCCACGCCAAACTCATCAACGCAGTCGCCGGAGTAATATTTGCTCGCTCCCTTCTCGCTCGGGTAGAATAGTCTCTGGTGTACGTGTGCGAACCGGGACACCCATATTTTCTCGACTCGGAGGTTTCAGAAGTCATTCTCGCTCCCTTGTGAACTTCTGCGTCAGTGGAAGAGAAAGAGAGAGAGAGAGAGAGAAAGCGTCCGGAGAACGAGCCCGGAACATCGCGATTAAATATTTAAATTCCATTTTTAGAAAAATCGTTTCGATTTTACGAAGCAGAAGCGAGTGTACCCCGTATCAAACTCTTGATACGAAACACGCCCGAGGTAACCATATTTTGGTTGCGATTCGTCCCGGACATCGAAGTAAATAGCTTTTTCGAGGACGAATTACTTTTGTCCTCGAAAGATTGAATCACGAATTTTATAGTTTTTTAGATTTTTCCCTACACTTGTAGTATAAGAAGTTATTACTTGTCAAATTTCATAGTTCTACGTCAACGAAAAATACCCTATAAATTTTTATTCCCTTCAGAGTTGAAATATACGTTTTTTTTGTTGTTGCGGTATAAACGGGCGTATCTTTTTTTTACAGATAAAGTGTCTTGACGGACAGACGGGTGGACGGACGGACGATCTTAATTTACGTTTTTACTTTTCATATTATTGACGCGACAACGTTTGATGATCGTGAGAGCGATTGTTACTAAGATTCAATAATAAATATAATTAAACATTGGTTTGCGATTGAAATTCTTATTTTATTCGTCATGGTTCTTCCGACGATAGATCCTACAAGTTACGAAATCGAAATCGAACGTTTCGTAATCCAAGGATCGATCCTTTCGTCAGAGTGACGTTGACATCTGTTCGAACGGAACGATAAAGATTTTCACTCGTTTTACAAATTTTTTTTCGTAGTAGTGAACTTCGTTGGAACTTGATTGCTCGAATTTACGAATTTTCTTCGTAACAGGTAATTTTCGTGATCGCACGTTGGCGTTTCTCAAATTTCGACGTGCATCGAGCTTTCGAAAATGAAAAATATTTTCAATATTACTCAGGGAATCTTTATTCGAATTATATGTAGTGGTTTATCAGCACTGTACACGTTACCGTCAAAATTTCAGTTTCAAATTAAAGATTATATTTATTATTTATAAAAATACTCAGTTGTATTTGTACTTCAATAATAAATAATAAAATTAAAATCAAATAAATATTCAAGGGGGGCTCCCATACAAAAAACATCATTTGTTATCTATTTTTGCTCGTTACGAATAAATGGCAACAGACAAGCACTTGAAATATTCACAAAATACTTAATTATATATTTACTTCAAAAATAAATAATAAAATTTTCATTAAAAAAATATCCAGTAGGGGAAAAAAAGTATTTAATCATGACAAATACAACAAAAGTGATTTGAAATTTGAAATTTCTGTACCTACCTATTGTTTACCTAGTCAATGGTACGGAACCCTTCGTGCACGAGTTCGACTCGCACTTGCCGATTTTTATTCCTTCCCTAAACGTATTACTGAACAAAATTCATAATCGTACAATTATTTTTTTCTACTCGCTGTAAAAATTCATCCCTTCTGAACAATCGGGCTTCCAACTCTCCCCCCTTTCGCCCCTCTCGCATCAACCCTCGCCGATCCGTTCGGATCTCATAATCGACTGAATAAAGCCAACTCGTTTCGTACAGACCGAGAAGCCACAATGGCGTGTGGTACGCCGAGGTTACAGGGAATTCTCGTATCGTCTCGATAAACGAGTCCGCGAAGACGACGCCGTCGACGAAACCGTCCAAGGTGGAAGGGCGAGGGGCGAGGGCGTGAGGAGGGGGGGGGGGGAGATACACGATCGCGGTGCACAAATTGCAACGTCGAAAACGCGCAATGAACGAGAGGGGAGTGGGAGGTTGGAATGTTCGAAATTGTTCGGAAGCTGCTGAAGTAGGGAGGATCGGGACGAAGGAGGGAGAACGGAGGACCAAACTCGAGATGTTCTTCATCCTTCTCTCTCTCTCTCTCTCTCTCGTTCTCTTTCTCTCTTTTTCGTTATCTCTCTCTCTCTCTCTCTTGGCCGCGCTGTTAAGAAGATTCAATCGACGCGCGAACAAGAATCCGTGGAGAATTTCGTGATGCGATGAGGTGCAATACGAGAGCGTTTCCGGTGCCTCTCCCCACCCCGTCCCGAGTAATCCTCGTATCGTATACACGATAGTGTTATTGGACATGGTGAAATCGTCGTCGCGAGATTTCCATTCTCGTCGAATTTTCAAAACGCAATTTTTTTTGTTCCGACGTTATCCATAAATATACGCTATGGGATTTTTATCGGAGAAAAAGGAAAAAAATAAGAAATACGGAAAACCAGCGGAAATCGCGGTATAACCGATCTCGAGAAAGCGCGGAAAAAAAACCGTCGAGGAAATTGTCGAGTATTCAATGGGAAAGCTATAAAAAAGATAGAAAAAGAAACAAAGAACGGTAAACATTAAAATTGAAGTGCCTGGGATGTGATTTTTTGTTCGATGTATCTTTTTAGTTTTGTTTTTTTTTTTTTTTCTCGATCCTCTTTTTTCGTAAGTTGGGAACATTGAATTTGGGCAAAAATTGGAAAAATTGAATTTGGATGAATATTGGGAAAATTGAATTTGGATAAAAATTGGGAAAATTGTATTTGGATAAAAATGCTTTTAGTGAAGTTCTGGTTATGCGTGAGCACTTTGCAATTTCAAGGGTCGTCTGCCGTTAAAGATTGGGCTGAGAATAATGAAACAATACTCGTCTGATGGGACATTTGTTCAAGTGATTATCAAATGAAGAAAATAATTGTTTAGTTAATAAAGAAAGGATTAAGAAAATTCAGAATGTGCTCATTTGACATTTTTTTCGCTTTAGAAATATGAAAACTTCAACAAACGAAATTCGAACGAAGCAAGCAAATTATTAAAAATATATTTACAAACCTTCCGAACGAGTAACAATTTTTCGTTTGAACTCGAAATAATAACGCACAAAGCTGTGCGTTACTAGATTTGAAAGTAATAAGAGACAAACGATAGTTCGAGATCGACTTAATCGATAAGCCATAATCGATCAAATTTGCACAGGACGAATTAATCGTCTCTTCGCGAAAGAGTTGAAATTAAAATTACATACTCAGATCTACGGTCCCTCGAAGCTCTGAAAAAATCAAACTTCTAAGTGAACGTAAAAAGAAGATACGGAGGTTTATGCCGCAAAACAAAAAAACGTGTATTTCAACTCTGAAGGGAATAAAAATTTACAGGGTATTTTTCGTTGACGTAGAACTATGAAATTTGGCAAGTAATAACTTCTTATACTACAAGTGTAGGGAAAAATCTAAAAAACTATAAATATATAATTAAATCTTTAAAAAATATAATCTTCATTCAAAGTACGTAATCAATCTACAAATCTTTTTGTAGATTTTTAAAAACTAATTAACCTATGAACTGTTGGTACAACCACAATTTTTTATAATTAATTATAAGTTTTGAAAACTGAATTTCGGGAAAAAAAAACTCGGAACAAAACTGCGAGACTCGATTCCTGAACTATTTATAACATGTACCAACAAATTTATACGGACTCCTCGGTGGACTAGTCCGACTCGTTCTTGTCCGGATTTTTTGTTTTCATATTTTCACCCTGACAACTTCGTACTCGTTAGAATCGAAAACAATTTTTAATCCGTACGTTTTGTCGTTAAAAAAAAATGTTTTTTTTTAATTGTACACATTTTATCCTCCGCGTACTCGGAATTCTTCACTTCGCTTTGAAATTCCATATATTTTTTACTCGCTCCCCGTCGAAAGAAGCAAATATTTCGCGATCAAATATCATCGGCGAGTTTCGAGAAAATTTTGCATGCCCCACTCAACGGATATGGATTTTGTTTTTCATACGTTCGTTGAGTAGTTTCGGGAACGCGGTACGCGGACGTATATCCGCTCACTCGTCTTTCCAAATATATACCCCTCGTTTTGTACAACCCGGGCGTGTGTGCGTCCGATGCTCCTGGCGAGTTTGTCGAGTAAGTTCAACAAGACGTACGTTAATTCGGCCCTCGTCCGTTGGTACACTTCGTAATGGTATATATAGCCACCGGCGCCTGACTAAACGGCTCCGGTACACATTCTGTCATGGTCAATGGACTTTGCAGAGGTCCGAGCTCACCGATCGGAAAGCTCGTTTTCATTTCGTCGTCTCCTCTCTCTTCGTACACTGACGGCCACATCCGTACCTTATTTCTTTTTTCACTCGTTGAAAAATATGTCAATTTATTATTATTTTTTTTTCTTTCGCCTTTTTCAAACAACGAGAAACATTTTTCGAACTAATTTTAAAAACGTTCGTAACTAATTATCTCGTAACGTAATACGAAATCATTTATAATAATACTAAATAAATCAGAGCTAATTATTTCGTAATGTAAAACGAGGTAACACTTATTTTAATTAAAATAAAACCGGATAAAGAACGTCGGGCAAAAAGTTTGTACGAAAGAAGTTAATTATTCAATAATAAATTAAAAATTGGAAATATTGATTTTCAACTTTCAATAACGCTTGAAATCAAATTCAACGATATTGGCGTATGCTTGACTGATTTTTTGTCAACGATTGTACCAAATATGCCAGCGACGACAACAAACAATTTCTTGATTTTTATGTTTAATTATAAACGTTCAAAAATTATATATTTAATTATATAATAAATATATTTAATTATAAACAAAAATTCAATGTACATTGAATTTTTCAATTATTTAAATACTTGGTCTAACCAAGTAAATGATCAATTACAAAATTATTAAAAAAGTACTACTACTAAATTTTCAAATGACTAAACGACTGAATAATTTAATGAATAAATTCTGAATTGATGTATCGTTATTCCATCAAGAACTGCAATTATCAAATTTCAAACTTTTTTTTATGTTCATGAAAAATATATTTCAAGTAACAATTATTTGCTTCCGTTTTTCTGGTTCTGCTTTTTGTATCAATGCATTTTGATAATTCGTCTCGTTACATAATTATGAATGATTCCTCAAGATTGCTAAATTTCGATAATTGAAAATAAATTATTTGTCTCTGCTTCCAGCGGTGCATATTTCAACCCCTTAAAGTGAACGAGTTTACTTTAAATACTTGAAAGTTATTTCGCCCGTTTTAACCTCGTAGGACTATTTTGAAAATGGCTTCTACGCAACGTCCTCAAAAATATTCTCGTAAATATATACATTTTTTTTTTTCATTTTTTTTTCTTTTTCGATCTCCCAGGACTATCAACATCCCTGAGGGATATTCGTAGTATACACGTCACGGAAATCGCTTTAACGTGGTGGGAGAGAGAAAAAATAGAAAATCCCAGATCGAATTACAAGGTTTGTTCCCGGTCCATACCGCAAGTCCCATACATCATTTTACGAAGCCCCTCCTGCGATCCTTGGGGGCGCTTGTTGCTCATTCTTCGCGTTCTCCTCACGATTTTTCCGCGTGCCCAACGCCACGTGTATTTAACTGCAGCGGCGGAACGTTTTTTTTTTTTTTCGTTCCTTTTTCTACTTCACCCCCTCCCCTACGCTTCCCCAACCCGCTGCGAGACACCCCTCGGGCATTTTCGCGTTTTTCCTCACGCTGTCGCGCAATCATCTTCTTGCTCTCTTTTCCGTCGGTTTTTTGCCACCCTTCTCACCCCGTCTATCAAGAGGGTCTCTCTCTCTCTCTCTCTCTCTCTCTCTCTGTCTAGATATGTAATATTAGATTTTCACTGTTTCAGATATTTAATGTTAAAAATTTAATTAATTCTAAATTACTCCGTTTGGTTGGAGGCGTTTTGAAAGATTGAAAATTGGGAACTTCGATGTCTTAGTTTTCAATTTAACACTAATTTTGTATTATTTGTATTATTTGTATTATCTTTTTTTCATAATTTTGTATTATTTGTATTATTTGTATGATTTTTTTTCATAATTTTGTATTATTTTGTATGATTTTGAATGCTTTGTATTTTTGTCCGAAAGTCTAAACTGGGGCATAATGAACATTATCATCATCATCATCATCATCATCATCGTCTCCCTCTCTCTCTCTCTCTCTCTCGCATCATATTTTTATTTTATATTATTTTATATTTTCCTAGTTATTTTAATTATAATTATTTATTATTATTTTTATGATTATTATTATTTACAATTGCTTGGAAGAAAGTTATTATTATTATTCATATATGTCTTTTAAGTTTTCTATTGTTATTATTACTATTGTACAAACTTTTTCTTTTCTATTATTTTATTTTAATTTCATTATGTTATTGTATTATTCGCGTTATTGCTGAAAGTGTAACTGGGTCGCGATAAATTTATCATCATCATCATCGTCATCTCTCCTTCCCTCTCCCTTTCTTTGTCAATTTCTCTCTCGCTCTCTCTCTCTCTCTCTCTCTTTCTCTCTCTCTCTCACGTGGCGTCAAAACGTGAATTTTTTTTTTAAGTGCGAGGCTGTGATGATCAGCCACGTTTGACTTGGCCCAACAGGCGTCACGATGCCGCGGTCGCACGTACGGACCGTTTGAATACGTAATTACGGCGGAAAACAGGCTCTCGTACACGCGACGTACGCGCGGGAAACGAGGAAAAAACAAGGAGGGAATAAATAAAGGAGCATTCAAGGTTCGTGTAATAGCGATGAAAAATGTGTGGGAGCCCTTCCTGCAAAAAAGAAAAATGAGTGAAAATTGAATTTTCGCGTGTATCTGTTGAAAGTTCGTGGGAGCATGGGAGTCCTTGAAATAAAACTGTTCAAGCTTTTTTTGCGTATTCGTCATCTATCGGGGAAAATCGAAATATCGTTTGATCATTTATTTGTTTGGGTTTAATTTATTAATTTATTAATAATTATTTCATTTATAAACTTATAAATAATTATTTCTTTTTTGTGTATTCGTCATCTATCGGAGAAAATCGAAATATCGTTTGGTCATTTATTTGTTTGGGTTTAATTTATTAATTTATTAATAATTATTTCATTTAAAAACTTATAAATAATTATTTCTTTTTTGTGTATTCGTCATCTATCGGAGAAAATCGAAATATCGTTTGGACATTTATTAGTTTCGGTTTAATTTATTAATTTATTAATAATTATTTCATTTATAAACTTATAAATAATTATTTCTTTTTTGTGTATTCGTCATCTATCGGGGAAAATCGAAATATCGTTTGGACATTTATTAGTTTCGGTTTAATTTCTTAATTTATCAATAATTATTTCTATCAATATCAATAGTTAGTGACCGTTAACCCGAATAAACAACGTTTGATTATCACTCTCGTTTTTTACGAAATATTTCTTCTTTCGGTGACGTCATAATCTCAACGTATTATTGTCCAATCATCGATTGAACATTTGACAGTTAAATTTACGCTCTATGTCAAACTCGATAACGTGACGTTACACGTTGTAGAAAAAAAGGGATGAATTCCTCAAAAATCAGGTTTTTATATTTATATGCAGAAAGGTAGAGGAAAAGAAGGAAAGACCTCGAGAGTGAGTGAAATTCTCACACGTACACTTCCTGAAAATTGTTCAATGCAAACATTGAGAATTTGGCCTCAGGAGCTTGCAGAGACCAAGTAGACATTTTAAATAAGAAATACCTTGAGACAGACTGTAATTTCTTTTTCTCTCTCTCTCTTCTTCCCCTTCTCTATTTCTCTTTCTATCGTACATTCGCTCGCTTTCTTCAGCTATCTTCCTCTCTGCTTTTCGCTGCCTCGATCTGTCCCTCTCGACTTGACTTTTCGTCCACATCCCGAACTCGAGCTTTCCTCCTTTTACCCCACCCCACCGCCCATCCCCCGATTCCCACGAAAGTCCTACGAGAGCGCCAAGTCGGGCCCTCGAGTTTGCCAAACTCTTTTTCACTTTCGGTGTACTCTCCCTCTCCCTTTTTCTCTTTTATTATTACTGTTAGGTCTAACTTGGTTATAAGTATAATGTATAACCATTATAACTAATAATAATTTTATTATTATTATTATTAATCGTATTGTTAATATTATTATTATTATTCATTGTTTTACTGTATTTTTCGAAGTTCTATTTTTATTTTGACACATGTACGTCATTTGTGTGTGTGTGTGTATATATATATAAATAAATATATCTTGGAATAAATATCTCTCTATCTCTCTTCCGCCCCGTATTTCAGTTATTATTCTAATTATCGTATGTCAATGCGTATGTTAATTAGAAGCAAACGATTGTTTTCTATTGCTATAGTCAATTACTTTGTATTTTTTCTATTCGTCGATATGTATTTTTCTTGCCCCATAGTTTTTTAGGGCATGGTAACGATTCCGATCTCTCTCTCCTCTTCTCTTTCTTTATTGCTACAGTAATTGTATTTATACGATCATAGTTTCTGGATGTGTGTGCGCGGGTGTGATTTTAATAGCTTTTGTTTGCTTATTTTCATTTTGTTTTGTAATACCCTTGCCTGAAGGCAGTATTGGAGCATGATAAACTGTATGATCATCGTCATTGTCATGATTAATACGATTGTTATCATCGTTATCATCATCATTATAATCATTATCGCCATCTTTATTATTTTCATTATCGTCATTATCACCTTCATTAATATCATCTTTATCATCATCATTATTATCATTATCACCTTCATTAATATCATCTTTATCATCATCATTATTATCATTATCATCATCATCATCATCATCATCATCATCATTATCACCATCTTTATTATTATCATTATCATCATTATCACCATCATTAACATCATCTTTATCATTATCTTTATCATTATCATCGTCATTATCATCATCATCATCATCATCATCATCATCATCATCATCATCATCATCATCATCATCATCATTATCATCATATCATCATCATCATCATCATCATCATAATCATTATCATCATCATTATCATCATTACCATCATTATCATTATTATCATCATTACCATCATTACCATCATTATCATCATTATCATCATTATCATCATTATCATCATTATCATCATTACCATCATTATCATCATTATCATCATTACCATCATTATCATCATTATCATCATTATCATCATTATCATCATTATCATCATTACCATCATTATCATCATTATCATCATTATCATCATTATCATCATTACCATCATTATCATCATTATCATCATTATCATCATTATCATAATTATCATCATTACCTTCATTATCATCGTCCTCCTCGTTATCCTTATCATTATTATCATCATCATCAACATCACCATCATCTTCCATTTCTTATCCTCAACGACTCTTTTTCTCCTTCGATTTTTTCTCCCGTTGCACACATCGTAAAATAAGTACGCTAGCATAGCGGGAATTTCTTGCCCCCCTGAGGACGCAACATCGAAGATACGTCCGCGCCCCCGCAAGTGAAAGAGAGAAGCGATAATTCATTATACGATTATTCATCCCAATGGTCATTCTTCACGAAGATAGAATTAAAAAAAAAAAAACAGAAGAAAAGAAGAATTATTTCAACCAGAAATTTTCCATCCGTTTGGAAAGGTTCTGCTTTTAGGTCGAAACCCATGGAATCGTTTGAGGTCGCCTGTACGCCGTTTTTCGATTAGTCCGACACGTGGAGTACATCGTCGTTGATCAATACTCTGGAAAGAACGATAATAATATACACGCCCGATAAATATCTCTTCCACCCCTTTCGCCATACTTCTATTTACATACCGGGTGGGTCCCTAAAAAATATTGAATTTCATGCCACGATACTTTCTCAATAATCGTTATTTCCTTCAGGAAAAAGAAAGTTTGTTTATTTTTTGAAGCGCCATTAATGCATCCGAGTAACGAGAAATCAATGATACTTATGCTGATCGAAAAATGGGCTTGAAATTTCAATTTTTTCAAAAGAAAATTCAAATCTCTGGCTTTTTTTTATGTTCATTGTCATTCAAACAAAAAACACAAATTACGGGCGTTTGAGATCCTAACAACGATTGGAAAAATCCAACAAAAAATGTACTCGGAAATCTGAAGTTTTCAGGGGGGAAGATTGAAAAATGTACTCGAAATCCAATCAAATTTGAGAGAAAAAAATTCATTTTCGTTGCATCGTTGCAAATTCAACGTCAAATAAAAAACAATTGGGAAATTAAGTTTCAAAATTGGCATGTGTCATTGAAGAATGACACATGCCAATTGTTTCAATGATACCTCGCCATTGATCAAAAAATTGCCTTAAAAAAAATCAGGCAACCAAAAATTAAACGTAAAAAAAAACGACGTGGAAAATGGAGTTTCAAAAGTGGTATTCGCCATTGAAGAACGACACCCTCACGATTTATTCAAAACTACCAAAAACAAAAACATCGGGCACCCAAAATTGAAGGTAAAATAATCCAAGTGAAAAATAGTGTTTCAAAAATGGTACTTCAAAATTGCCAATGACGTCTCATCATTGATTAAAAAATTGCCTTCAAAAAAATCAGGCAACCAAAAATTAAACGTAAAAAAAAACGACGTGGAAAATGGAGTTTCAAAAATGGTATTCGCCATTGAAGAACGACACCCTCACGATTTATTCAAAACTACCAAAAACAAAAACATCGAGCAACCCAAAATTGAAAGTAAAAAAAAAACTAAGAGAAGAATAGCGTTTCAAAAATGGTATTTGCCATTGAAATAAAAACCAGGCAATAAAAAATTGAGCTTAAAAAAATGCAAGTGAAAAATGGGGTTCCAAAAAAATGGCATTTGCCATTGAAGAACGTTGTCCTCACTTCTGATATGAAATATCCACTCAAAAAAAAAAAAATAAAACAACAAAAATCCATATCTTCTCCAAGAAATTTTCAGTCGAAAACAATATTTCGAAAAAAGAAGGGAAAAAAGAAAATTCGAATATTTAATATCGATACCGAGACGCGCGTTGGTGCGTGTATCTTTCGAGAAGGAGTTGCCAACGCGAAAGAGTGACTGGGTATGAATACTGGACGTCGTATAAAGCGCGAGAGGAATTCACGACTTCCGGTTAAACGAGAAAAGTAGTAGTAGCTCGTGAATCCGAGATACGGGATAAAACGGCAGTGAGAAAGGAACCAGTCAGGGCTTGGCTCCTGCTGCGATATCGAATATATATATATTAGAAGAAAAGGAGAAACTGAGGGACACAATTTATATCCATTTTATAGGCAAGTCTCATATAAATATAAAGTATACTTTATAGTTCGTGTTTACGCGTTTAAATAACAAGAATAACGGGTGTAGGGTTATGCTTGATGGAAAAAGGGCTGAGACGATGTCGATTAAGGGTTTCCCTCCGATCGATCGAGCCCTTTCTCAACTCAGTAGTGAATACTCCAAAGGTACTCGTACGGGGACGACCAACGATGGTAAACTGAAGAAGAAATAAATTATATCTCGTTACTATCCACCCTTCCTCTCTCCCTGGCTTCCTCTTGCACGCAGGATCCGTTGGACGTTCTCCCTTGGCTTTTTTGTCACCGGAAAAACGTGAAAAAGTATCGAGACAGGAATAGACACCCAGGGTGTAACGGGAGCCTGACAGAGCTGAGATTTATCGCTCGTCTCGAAAACTCCAACATTTTGCTGTTCTTTTTTTTTTTTTGCACGTTTCGATTTTTTTTTTTGGAAATTATTTATCGAAGCTGGATCCTCGGTCATTTAACGTCATCTGACACCTCGAAGGGTGATGTACAGTCTGGAATAAAAGGCGATCGGAATATATATATATATATATATATTTATATATATCAGTCTCGATGTCCCGAAATATTGCGTAATATTTCAATCGATATTTGAGTCTGGTGTATAGTTACAAAATTTAGATATTTGGATCGAGCCAGACATCGAAAATTTTCAATCCAGAGCAATACTGAGTTTTTCAGAATTATTTGATATTTTGGGTACGAGATATCGTATTTCATTAACTCGCGGTTAATTATTCAAGAAGATTCGACAATCTTTCCCTCCTGACAATTCCCCTGGTCTAATAATGTACCACCGATCGATAGGACAGTCGGGAGACCCAGAAACTCATATCTGATGCGTCAAAATAATATATCACTTCGTGAAAAACATTGTCCCGCTAAATTCACAAATTTGAAAAACATCGTCCCTGGAAAATGTTTTTTTTACAGGGACGAAAAAAAACAACGAAAAAAATTATTTGTTAAAAACATCGAGCCTTTATAATTCGCATTTTTCCCAAATTTTTATCAAAAAAAAAAAAAAACCATTGTATATATACATACATATTTTTGTCAAGAATTCGTAATTTTCTCTTATTCAAAACTTTAAATAAATAATAACAAATGTTACCATTCGTCGAGCAATTCCGAGTGTTTCTTTTCCCATAGATATTGTTTAAAAATTGCATAAAATCTAATAATTATTTGTTCAAGAGTTCGGAAATGTTTGCAATAAATTCTGAGACGTTTTGAGTTCAACTTTTTGAAAAATCATAACAAAAGGAATAATTTTTTTTTCTGATAAAATCTAGTAATTATTTGTTGAAGAGTTCAGAAATGTTTGCAATAAATTCTGACGCGTTTTGAGTTCAAATTTTTGAAAAAATAATAACGAAAGAAATAATTTTTTTCTAATTTTTTATACAAAACAAAAATCAAACTATTGTACAAAGCTTCGACATTTTCGATATTATTTTCGTCTCGACTGTACACAGCCTACCCACCGACTGTATAAACGTCCTTTATTATTATTGTTACTATTATATATACATATACATATATGGACACAGCAAGGAGTGCCTCTTTCTCAACATTCCATAACTACAGAATTGATGGATCGCTCGACTCCACCGCACCTGGTACATCTTTCACTTTATTTTTTTCATACTAAAGTAACCAAACAATATTCTTCCAATTTACGATGTACGAGATAATCAAATAAATAATAGTCTCTCTCTCTCTCCCTCTCTCTCCCTCTCTCTCCCTCTCTCTCCCTCTCTTTGGCAACATAGCCGAAACATTAATTTAACTATTATTATTTATTATACGTTTACTGAATTCTTTTAATTAACTACTTTTATTTTCTACTTTATTTACATTTCGTATAATTTATTTAAATAAAGCACTTTTGTATTATTATTGTTTAATCATTTCTCTATTTATTTTCCTGTATTATTTTCATTATTACCATTGTACGTTATTCTCTTATTTTAAATATATGCATTTTCCTATAATTGATCAAATTGATTTTATTATAATGTTAACCAAAAATGTAACCAATGAATAATAAACTTTATCATCGTCTTATCGTTTTTCCTCGATCTTCGTTGTTACATCGACAAAATTCAACGACGTTTCAACCAATTATGGAAACCCGTTTGTTTGGGTCTATTTGGGTTCATCCACGCATAGAAGCACATTCGTAAGGGTATCCACCGAGTTCGTTGGACGCCCAACTCAAAAAGCTTCGAAACTAGTAGTTGGCTCATACATTTTTGAGCCCGAACATTATAACGGTTGCGAAAGCATTTCTCGGTTAATTCGGCATTCATGGGTTACTAACTTGGATACCGACGAGACTCGGACGTTCTCGTCGGTATCCAACAAATTTCGTATTTACTCCCGAGCCCCATCAGAATAATTCGTTCGTTTCGTTCTTCGTAATATTACGGCAAATTCACTCGGAATTGTGGCCATCATCGTTGGATCATTAATAATGGAGTAATTGCTACGGCCGGAGTGGCAGGGAGGCCGAAATTTGTAAGCCCACACATCTCCGTGTACTTCGACGAGGAGGGGGTGGAGGGGGGGGAGGAGGACATGAAAACGAGCACCAGGTGTTTGAAATTCATACCAACGACGCATAGGTATAGGCTAATGCGAAATAATATCCAATCGAAAGCAAGCCCCCTCTTGATTACGATATAATTACGAAGAGGCTTCCGAGGGCTTTTTTTTTTTGTTTTTTTGTTTTTTTTTTCAGAGATTATCCACCCCTGTGTAACAACAGCCTTCTCACGAGGAAATCACTTTTATCGCTACCGCATCATTTTTTGTCAAGAGTTCACTTTCATTCCCCTCACCCCTTGACCCTTTTTTCCTCCATTCGATTCTTTTTTTTTTTTTTTCTTTTTTTTCTTTCCTTTTTTTCACTCTTTTCTCTTTGCGCCCTCTCGCGATGCACGGGGTTGATGAAAGAAGGGATGGGAAAGGCAAAACGGGGGTAGTCTTCGCGACCCAACGGGTGAAACCTGGCACGTGTCTTCTTTCCACTTCTCTATATTTTCCGCCTCGCGAGAAGAGTCCTCCATTTCCTACGATGAGTGACAGCATTGTTCGACGCGTATACAGCCACCTATGGACACCCCACGCGGAACCGGGTTGGCCACAATTTGGACCACCGACGATTCAACATCGATTCCTATATGTTACGTCATACTCAATCGGACAAACGCAACGATAATCAATTTTGTTTGAGGCCTTGTATAATTATTTGACTTTAAATCAAATTTCGTTTTTATGGCAATTTTTTGGGAATGGAAATTTCGAAATAATTGTCGGATCTTTAACCATGAATGTATCTTTAAAAAATCGTTGAATCATGAAGCATGAACTTTTATAGATTAATTAGCAAATCATCGAGCTTGATAATTTCTGAAAAATTATAAAACCGTGAAATTAAAATATTTCCAAAAATATCCTCGAATCATTAAGCTTGATAATGTATGAAAAATCGTAAAAACATCGAATCGGAACATTTGTAAAAAAAAATCGTAAAACCATCAATCCTGATAATTTCTTCGAAAAATTGTAAAACGATCAAACCTGAACATATCTAAAAAAATATTGTAAAACCATCAAACCTAAAAATTTCTAGAAACTTTTATCCCTACTTTTATCCCTAGCTTTTATGATTTTTTAAAAATTATGAAACCTAAAAATTTCTTCAAAAAATTGTAAAACCATCAAACCTGAAAATTTAAAAAACATGTCAAATTACCGATGTGCATAATAATTATCATAATCATTCTTGTAAACGATAAATTTATCAATTAATAAAACGTTGGTCAGATTTTCACGTTTATCAAATTTACAAAGGTAAAGAAGGGATGGAACAGGAACAAAGTGTCATTTCTGGGTCTGTTGAAATACGATTAGGGAAAGTTCCGGGCACGTTGTACGAGGTAAGGCAATTTGTCAAGTCCACCCGCGCAGATGTCATCAAAATCCAATCCAATTAGACTTTCAGTTTCCCTCGGACAATCCAGAGGTAAAATGTTAGGCGAACGGTCCAAATTCTCACGAATCACTCCTCCCGCTAGTTTCCCCACCTCGTCATCTTCTCGATGTCTCCCGTTGGTAAATGAGAGATATCGGTTGCGCGAGGAAACAAGCGCCAGAGAGAATGCACGAAGGTCTGTGAAAGAGCACGCCAGGGTTGGAGTGGGAGCGCGTAGTGGTTGGGGTAAGTGGTGCCGGCGGCGGAAGTCGCTCCCTCAAGAGAGAGAAAGCGTTAGAAGGGCGGTGGAGGGGGGGGGGAGGACGAGAAATAAAGGACAGAAAGACGGAGAAGGACCTAACCTCCGATACTCTTGTAATAATTAATCAATACCACCCCTCTATCGACTCCAATTTCATAAACAATGTAAAAACACCAAACCGGGGATAATGTGGCCTATCGGTGTAAAAAGCGTGGCGAAACTCGAAAGAAAGTGAAATTGTGATTATGATATTAAGGGAATGACGAACACGTTCCTAGCCACATCGAAATTTCAAAATCTAATTTCTCACGCACTATTCAACCGGTTTGCATGAAATTTATTGTGTATATGCAGGACGCTTGCTCTAAGAGGAACATGCTCGGCATTTACAAAAATTTGGAAAATAATGGTGCAGTTTGTGGTTACCATGGGAGCAATTGCGAGCTACGATCCATCGTACTGCACTTTCACAAATTTCATGAGCATAAGCCTCTTAAAAGGTCAAAAGTATACATTTTGAGCTTTGTTTCATCTATTTTGATGAAGAAATAGCGGAGAAATTGGTTTTCGAAATTTTTCACACAAATGTACCACCGGAGCTCAAAATCTTATCGACCATCAAGAAAATTGAGTTAAACGATTTTCACACTGGCGGCGCAGCGGGTCGCATTCTCCGTTTTTACCGACCGCGCTTGCAGCGTTCCGAAAAATCAATATACTTTTTGACTTGGCACTGGTCACTTGTTCATTGCGCTGATTCGTAACCTTTCTGGAAATTTTTAGATAACGGTAGCTATCCGCAGCAGGGAAAAATGTCCAAAAAGTATTCTATAATGGGTTTCTCTCATTTTCGCAGTCTAATTTTGCACTTTCGGCAAAAACTCGGGCAGATTCGTAATCAGCGGAAAATTTCCGATCAAATACACCCTTTTAATACTTAAAAAATGGAAAA
>JAPYZI010003579.1:0-17202 GCA_030523105.1 Ophioninae sp. A BG-2022a | reverse complement strand
AGACATGATACACTCGTGCCAGCGCTTTTTTCCAATCCTCGAACGCACTTCTGATATGCGCTTTTTGGTACGGCCTCGAGCTCTCCCAGCGATCCGGTCTTGATCTCCTCAATCTTGTCGAATCTCCGTCCTTTCGTGGTTCTTTTCAGTTTTGGGAATGGAAAAAACGTCGCAGGGGGCCAAGTCCGGTGAATACGGTGGCTGAGGCATGATTACGGTGTTGTTTTTCGCCAAAACAATCGCGAAGAAGAAACGATGCGTGAGCCGGTGCATTATCGTTTTTCGATAGCAAAAAATCGGCAACCGCACCAAAACACGTCTAACCGTTTATATCTATCAAAAACGATGATGCAACATGGCTAATAATATCAACATATGTTGAGAACCTATGTAACAATCTAGTATTATATATATATATATATATCGAAAATCGAATGTTCGTAGCCCACGAAATTTGAAGCCACCTTTTATCTAGAACAAACCAATATATATATATATATATATATCATGCTTATATAATCCGTAAACCGTGGACGTGTCCCAACACCGATCAGGCGAGATCACCGATGACACTGTCACTTTGGACCTGAGTCAAGGATTCTATCCTGTCTTCATTTATTAGTAAGTTGCGTGTACGTATGACTCACGACTGCCCGGTCACGTTCGCACCTTACACGCCTGCACACCTGAGATTTTGCTCCCGAGAGTATAGCGCGCCTCAACCTCTTCGACTACACATCTTGTCATATTCTGATTCCGTGGCCATGGGAAAAACATAATTCCCAAACAAATCCAAACAAACCTAAACCCACAAACCCAAACAAACAAACCCAAACCCAAACCCAAACAAACAAACAAACCCAAACAAATAAACGTAAACAAACAAACGCCAACCGAAACAAACCTGAACAAGCATCGGGGAAAGTACAATTGATTGGGAAAAGCATAATTCATCGGTTAAAATAACGTAAACGCTGATTTTTCATAAAAAATGTATTAAAAAATTGTTTACGAGGCGATCGTCAAGAAGTATTCTTCATCGATAAATTTTCCATGGCTTTCATAAGTACAATTATATCGATAAGTACAATTGATCGATAATTCATCACTCGGAATAACGTAAACACTGATTTTTCATAAAAAAATTAAAAAAAAAAAAAGAAACATTTGTTTACGAGACGATCGTTAAGAGTGATTCTTCATCGATAAATTTTACACCGCGTTTATCCCACCGCAGAAAGGTTTTTGTCTGAGCGTTGATACAGCGGAGGCCGTCCAGTGTCGCGCAAAAATATCTTTTCCACATTTACACGCGATCACTCGTTGGTAGACGTAAACTATGGACATTAATGCAGGATTTCAATGTGCGCACGTGGATATCCGAGCAATTTTTCAGAACCGTATTATTTCCCGTGATACTGAGACTTTTTCGTAAGTCACCTTGTACAGTGTTGGATATCCGAGAGGACTCTGAATTTTTGCTCACTTCGTTCGAATAATAACCCAAAGCGTAAATACAATTTAGTTTTGGTTCTTTTGTGTAAGGTATCTGACCCATGTAAGGCCCAGTGCCTAATAAAGCCCACGTTTTAAATATCCAATACTACAAAGTCAAACGGATCGAGCTCGCATCGTCGAATGTCTAACTTTGAATGGCCGGAATTGCGATAGCAACCGCCGCGCTCTGGCGAACCTAAACAAATTTGCAGTCGATAAAAGGCAGCGCGTGCAATTTCGATGTACAACAAACTTTCGAAAACAAAAAGCATTTTTAATATTACTTAGTGACTCTTTATTCTAATTATACGTAGTGGTTTATCAGCACTATACATGTTGTTATGAAAATTTAAGTTAATTAATTTAAGTTAAGCACTATACATGTTGTTATAAAAATTGAAGATTATATATTTAAAAAATTGTTTTTTGTTCGAAGTTACAACGGGTATGGCTTTATTAGGAACAGTGGTCTGAATAAGGCCCAGAAGACGCTTTTTTAAAAAAAAAAGCTTATAGTTAATAGTGAACATTGTTTTCTGAAGAAAAATTATTGTTAATACGTTGATTATTGAATAAATGATAAAGCAAACATTTTTGTTTTATTTCAACATTCATAGATTTGGTTTGTACTTAAAAACAAATAACGCGGACCTTACATGGGTCAGGTACTTTACTACACGCTTTAAAATAAATAAAAAACAATTTTTTTTTTGTAGAACGAAAGAAAATATAAAAAGGCTACGAACTTATTTCCCAACCAAATAAATAGAAACCACTGAACGAGATGACACAATACGAATGATCAGTGAAATCGTATTATGCGTACTGTGTGAAAGGATTAAAAGAATAGTAATTCCCATATGGGCGGTACAGAAAACGCGTATATACGAAACTAAGCGATGTGAAACTTTTGACAAGTCGGCTCGTCTAATTGAATACGTGACTCTTCCGAGACTACTTCGCTCCTTCGCGAACGTTTTTCATACGCTAATTAAATCTATTCGTCACTTTCGGACAAACGTTTTTATCCTTTTTACGATTTGAATTTTTTTCGCTCGTTGTTTATTCAAGCACTCATGAAACAGGCAACGATCATTCTCCAAATTTGTTTTTTTTTTCGAAATATTTTGCAAATCAGATGTTTACGCGTCACGAGACAAATAACTAATAACGCTCGAATAATAATAATGAGTATTGATGGTTGATCGACGTGTGACGAGTACAATAGCTCTTTGCACGTATCGTCCTATTTGCAACGCGCCTATGGAGCCGCGATTGTTCAATAATGGATCTCGGGACTGGTAAAGATTGACGAAAGGTTAAAGCTCAACCGCGACGCCTGTACGAGAATCGACAAAAAGTTTTATTCGTGAAAAACGTGAAAGAGAAGACGAGGAGGAGAATGGCTAAAAGATCCGTGAGTCGTTGGTGATTAAGGGCATGACGAAGATTACCGCGTGACACGCGAGTGTGACGGAGATAGTTGAAACGTTTAAAACCGCGATTTCTCACAAATAAAACGTTTTAATCCAAAATGGCGACCGGGAAGCCTTCGGTGCCATCGTCCTGAATGCGCACACCAAATTTCGTACCGATCGGTTCAGCCGTTCGAGAGATTAGTGCTTTCAAAATTTCGAAGTGGACGGATGCGTCTTCTCGGTTTCTCGTCGCGATTTCTCAAGGATTAAACATTTTTATCAAAATTGGCGAGCAGGAGGCCCTCGGTGCCATCGTCCTGAATGCGCACACCAAATTTCGTACCGATTGGTTCAGCCGTTCGAGAGATTAGTGCTTTCAAAATTTCAAAGTGGACGAATGCGTCTTCTCGGTTTTTCGTCGCGATTTCTCAAGGATTAAACATTTTTATCAAAATTGGAGCCGGTCTTCTGAATAATTACTAATATTTAATTCATTATTTATGCATTAGTAAATATTTTATTAGTATCTATTCTAATTAGTATATAAAATATTTGTGGTAATAGATGCTGATATATGTAGTGATATGTGATGTACGATACATGTTTTTATTATTATTATTATTATTATTATTATTAGGAATAACGAGCTCACTTGATAAAAGCTGACGATAATGATGATATAATATATAAGGGAGACAAAGTGGTTTTATGTATTACGTGGCGATGTGCGTATGAGGTTCAGAACATGATCTCCTTGACGGAAAGACGAACGCAAACCTCCAAACAACTGAGTTTCATACTGGATTGCACAAATGCGTAGTCCACATACGGGGACAAGGTGTTGTCGTTCGTTTTCTTCGATTGTCCCCGTGACATTTATACACGAGTTTGAACCTGTTATATCCATGCGAGGCATCCAAAAAAAAGAGGGCCGTTTTAAAAAATGTTTGCAAAGCGATTACCTAAAGGTTGTTTCGTTTTTCGTAATTATTTTCAAACTTTCTTTTCTTCACGTCATAAGTCACGTGACGTCAAGAGCTTGCACGCGGTATTGAACGGTATCACATAAAATGCTGTATCTTCGCTAATTTTAAAAATTACTTCGATCAACTTGGCGAGAGCTTTCTTGACGAATGTATTTTTTAGAAACTGGAAAAAATTACGAAAATGTCTTTGTTTTTGTCACAGTAAAGTCCTCAATGTATTTTTGCCCAGAAGACGTTTTAAAAAAAAAAACTTATAGTTATTAGTGAACGTTGTTTTTTAAATCAAAATTATTATTAATCATTTTTATTACTTAAAAACAAATAAAGTGAGCCTTACGTGGGTCAGGTACCTTGTGTACAGTTAGTCAAATAGATCGAAAGAATTGTGGCTCTCCTTGTCAATCTCCAATTTCATTAACTTGGCGTCGAAAAATTCTATGATGCAAAAAATGACACGTGAACGTAGATTTTTCCCAACCAACGACCGCCGTACTTTTAACAAAATGAAACGCGCTTTACCAATGTGAAACCCAAACAAACAATTTACAAATTATGGATACAAATATCCTGGAAGTATTCTTCGGTTTGGGTTTGTTTGGGTTATTTATATCGAATAATTGAAACAATATCGCATTCTTACTTTCTTCAAATTTTTACCTACCATCGGAACCGAATTCAGGCGTTTCAACACTTCGACGTACCTTCATTTTTTCGTTTTCTACTTCTGTGTAAATAATTGACGACTTTAAAGATTGCGTCATTGGGGATTCAGCGTTAATGAATTCTCACCTATGACTGCGTTTTTTTTTTCGATTTTTCATGATTTATTAATCAGCTGGTTAATAAAATGGTTTAAACATCCGATTGGTTGATTCACTGATTTTAAAACGATTACTGAGATTATATACGGATCACGTAAATACGAGAGCTTCAGTTATCGGAGCCTTCAGCTTTTATGATCCGGATTTCAAACGTTCGCGAAACGTCTACGCAACGCTGTATCTGTACACGGGACTCACCAATTTTTCTACGCGCTTTCCGTTTTCACGTTCGCGGTAATTTTTGTTGGTTTTGAGTCGATTGTGTATCCTCGAGTGCCAAAAATCGCAGCTGCATTTGTGCGCGACTTCAACATCAGTATTTCATACGATTCGATATATTTATTGTTTACGGTTCGAGTTCGCGATGTTCGAGAGCTATAATTTTTTATTTGTTTGTGTTGTTTGTCATCTAATTTTATTTTTATATTTTTCTTTTCATTTTGTTTTTTTTTTCAATTAATTTTTTTTTTCATTTTGATTAAGAATCATTTACTGTAAACTCAACTTGGAGACCAACGAGGGGCCACCAACGAGATGAAAAGTTCGACAAATTCGTTAGCCTGAATTGGCTGAAAACGATTTACGGGAATGGAAATCGTTACGTTCATCGACTGTGTTGAATCGGTGTTGAAAATCACGGCGAATAATTAGTGCTGATTAAATCGAATTTTTATTGTCGCCCGTACCAAATGACACGAAATATCAAGAAATGCATACGAAAGCACTTTTGCGTTCCGCTTTTGCAATACGTTTCTTTTAATTTATTGTTTGACTTGCACAGAATAGCGCAGATATGGTGCGACAGTTGTCGATTTCAGGCTGATTGAACATAAGTAAAATAACAAGTTGTACGACTCGTGGCGATCCTTGTTATCGGCCTATTCGACAGTGTGTTCAACAGGTAATTTTTAGAAGATTTTTTAAAAGAATTTTTAAAGATTTTTAGAAGATTTTTTAAAGATTTTTAGACGATTTTTTAAAAGATTTAAAAAGATTTTTAAAAGATTTTTAGAGGATTTTTTAGAAGATTGTGAGGGGATATTTATTAAAAGATTTTTTTTTTAATTTGCAGAGGATTGTGAGGGGATATTTTTTAATACGATTTTTTAGAAAATTGACATAGGAGATTTCTTGGAAATTTTTATTAAAAAGATTTTTTAGAAGATTGTGATGAAAGATTATTTTTAAAGACTTTTTATAAAATAGTGCGAAAAAGGAAAAAACTGAAAGTGAAAATTGTTCGACCCTACTATGAGTGTTGTGAAAAGGATGTGCGAAGGATCTCGAATAAATCCGCGTTGCCTCGGGCCACGTCGATGTTGTTCTACACGCGACTTGTGACCCCTTGGAATTTTTTGCTTACAACGAAGCGAGTTGAGAATTTATTAGAAAAAAAGTGGCATTGAATGTTTGTTGAAGGATTTGTAAATCGATAGACAGCGACGCTGACTAGCTGATCGGCTCGTGTGGGTAAGATCATTCGATCGATCAAAACGTTTGAGATTCTTTATTCCATCAGCAGAAAAAACATCTCTTTTATGGACATTCACGTTAATGATAAATGATTTTATTCGTGATATGATATCTATTAGGACATTGAAAAAAATAAAATATTCCCTTAAAGAAAATCACTGGAGAATCTTCAAACTCGAATTCTCGATCGACGTTCCATTAAGGCAGAAAGACTATTTACAACCTCGAAAAAGATGGGTTTCTTATAATTTTTTTTTCATGGAAGGAATACACATAGAAATTTGGATCTTTAAATTTGTTTTGTTTCATATTGTAATTGATTGAAAAAAATATATACACTTTTTTTTAATGCAAATTGCCCATCGTTCAAATTAATGTTCAGAAACAGATTTTTAAAAAATTCCCGCACCGCTGGAAGCCTTCCTTACGCTGCGATTATTGGGAAAAAAAATCAAAATGATTCTTAAAGGCCCATACGCTGTTGGTGAAAGAGAATTTTTGAAATATGTGCAAAATTCACTTAATGGGAGCTTAATAAAATCAATTTTGTGATTATTCATGAAACTCTTGCTATACACGAAGGCAAAAGTAGGTTTTATTTTTGGAATTCAAAATAGTATTGAGGTTCACCAAAAAACTGCTGATGTAAAGAATATGCGTGAAAAATTTCATCGAAATCAGTGGAATAGTTTCAGCGTAGTCACTCCAGCAGTTCGGAAGAACATAGTTCTGAGAAAAACACGCCCAAAGTTGCATAGCTCTGTTTGCTCGACACTGACGCTCTTGGCGTCCTTTTGCGATAACTCCAACGATTCTTGGAATACCGCCGTAAAAATGATACACAATATTCTTAACAAATTGAATGATCAATTTATGAAAAAAAATTACGATTTTTAAACATTTGTAAATGGTCTTACTGCGTTAATGAAATTGGAGCGATAATAGTAGCGAATCGTCTGATTGGATATTGCAATTTTTCTCCCGACAGGTATTGAACAACTGCGGCATCTTGAGAATCGCATTGACATTTTTTCCAATAAGTGGCAAGGTTAGCTGGTACGAGACTAAACCAGCAACTTGTTTAAAGAAGAAAAAAAACCGGACTCCGTTAGAGCTTCGCGTCTCATAGCTTTTTTTTTGTGCGCGACGTCATAACGTGGATGCACTAGATCGAAAATAGTTTCTAACTTTCGTAACGATTCTCAGATGAAATAATTACCAAGGCACATCGATATTACGTTGCAACGTCCAGTCGAAATTCAATTTCGGTGTATTGTTAAATTTCATTTTTTTGCCAGGGAGCTTTTTATATTATTTTGTAGAAGTTTCATTTGTGGAGATTTCGGAGTAATTCCGCTGGATTGTGATCATTGGGAAAAGTAGAATGAATATTCACCGACGAATGTTATTGCAGTGACAACGAGGTGTTACTCAAAGTTCTTTATTCTCGGTAAATAACTGATCACCAATCTTTTAATCAGTTATCGTCGATCATCAATCTTCGAATAGTAAACCGATTCCCTACTTTACTCACCGTTAAAACAGTCGCGTTCGAATCGTTCGAGCGGTGGATTCTCGAGGATCGATAAAACAGAAAACTGTGAAAACGTATACCGCATCGTACTCGGTAAACCAGGAAGGATCGTTGTTCTAGGTACAGTGTTGACAGACGTGCGAGAACGAACGTTTGTAACGGTTAACGAGTCGTCTAAGTGGATCACGAAAGTGAGAAGGGTTGCCTACGCTCCGGGTAACACGGGCTTGGTAATATATATCCGAAGAAACGGCGTTCGGGCCTTCCAACGATCTTGACTCAAGATCCACCACTCGATTCGATTTCCCCACTATTTGACTCGGCTCGCGTGCCCGATGGGCCTCTGTGCCCGATCTTCAATCTTCTTTATCAAGACACCGAACAGTTCGGTACGCGACGCCGGAAACATAGTTGCAGAGGTCACTCGTTTCCCCGGTGTTATTCGGCTACACTATTATTCTAAACGATATTGACGAGGGAAAGAAAAATAAGTGTGCGCGTTCGACAGTGAGAAGGAGACAGAGAGGCAGGGAGACAGAAAGGGAGAGAGAGAGAAATTATTCGAATTGTTTCAATAAACGTCGTGTTTGGCATCTCGAAAAGTTTTATCAAGTTCGGCAATGGATCTTCGGTGTTTGTTGAATAAAACAAGTGTAACGGCTAGTTGAATCAGTCAGTATATCGGAAAAAAGAAACGCGATTGAAATTTTGACGATTCGAGTTGGATCTCCGCGCAAAAGTATTACAATATTGGGAACGTTGAAAGTTTTGCGGCGCGTTCGATATTTCGAGTATATCGAACGATATATTCCGATAAATATCGAAAAAAGAAACAAAAAATCGATTAAAACGAGAAATCCTCGATCGTTCAACTATCGCCGCTGAATATTTTACGGATAACAGTGGCGCATGCGCATGACAGCTGAAAAACGTATACACGAGTGAAATTGTTTTGGGCCAGCTCGGAACTGTGAAGAGAAGTGCCGCGAGGAAGCGCTCCTCAATCTCGAGGGGAAAGTACAAAAGCGCGTATACACACAACGTTCGTTACCGGTAAGCTGACGGAAATAGTGTGTACGAGGGAACATCGAGGACGCTGTTATTACCGCCGATGTATATAGCATCTGAATTGTCAGGCCTGGAAACGGATATCGTTTATCGATTATCTTTTTATCTTGTTTACGCTTCTCAATGGAAATTCATTATCATACCGGCATTTTCTTGCTCGCGCTTTTCCGTTGTGATTTTATGGTCGACCGGAAATTTTCAGCTCTAAAGACAAAATGAGAAAAAAAAACGTGACGAACGATGCAGGAAACATCGTATTTATTTGTTTTCTTTTTTTAGTATTTGCTTCGTCATCGACCCAAACAAACCCAAACAAATTAAAAATGTGAAATTTTTATCGCGAATAGGTTTAAAAAAAAAACTCTTTGGGGAGAAAATAAATAACGATCGTTCAACGAAATAAAAAATTTATGTTTTTCGTTGAGAATAATTAGGAACAATATTGTGCGAGGATACAAAGAATACGATAGCATGATATCATTGGAATTCTGGCTCGAGATATGACACATTATTTTTGTTTTATCGCAGCCATTGAAATTATATTGCTTCCTTCGTGAAGCTATAGCGCAGTAACTATATTATTATTCTAGACACCGCGAAAGTATAAAGCTCATGAAATAAAACTCCAAAGAGCCAATCGTTAGAATATTAAAATAACACCAACTAACAAAGTTATTTAGATTTCAATTGCTATTCGAAAATATGAAAATTTCTAGTGTCGTAATCGTAGCAACGTTGCTCTTTTTCTTTTCTTTAAGAGCATAACGAACACGCCTCCGTCCACTTCGAAATTTCGAAACCACTATTCTCTCAAACGTCTGAACGAATTGGTACGAAATTTGTTGTGTGCATTAAAGACGATGGCACGAAGGGCCTCCTGCCTCCTACTTTGGATAAAAATGTTTAATCCTTGATAAATCGCGACGAGAAACCGAGAACACGCCTCCGTCCACTTCGAATCTTTGAAAGCACTATTCTCTCGAACGGCTGAACGAATCGGCACGAAATTTGTTGTGTGCATTCAGGATGATGGCACCGAGGCCCCGCCGGTCGCCATTTTGGATGAAAACGTTTCATTTTTGAGAAATCGCGGTTTATAAGGTCGACTGTCTTCCCCGCACTCGTGTGTCACGTGGTAATGTTCGTCATGCCCTTTAAGAGGGGTGCGACGATAATAATATTAATATAAAAGTATAATAAAAGTATTTTGAACAACGTTTCGAAATACCTTATTTTATTCCTTCAGGTATTAATCTTCGCTTTGCGATTGCGTGAATTTCAATTTCCTTCGGAAAATAACGTTCCACGAATAGAAGACAGGAATTCGAAAAATTAACACGATCAGAGGTATCGCGATGAATAAAATTATTAGCGAGTATTAAAGCTAACCTCTTATTCGAGCGCGTCTTCGGAAGTTGTAGGAATACATATAGATTTGAGTAAGAGGTAATTAATGAGCCATTGTCAAAGGACGACTGCTCAATTCCCTCGAGAGTTTCGCACCCTCCCGATAATCCCATGCGTATGTATTGACGTTGTTACGAAGGTATTTTCTCTCCGAATGTACACACACAAGACTTACGACCTTTAGCTCTCTTTTAAATTTCACGAATTTAATAAATCATAACTGATTTAATTGATAAACTATGATTACTAATAACATGATAACTTAATAAATCATAAATGATTTAATAAGGTAATTAATGAATTATGATTAATAAAGAAATTATTGAAATCGTAAATTAATCAATAATTTATTTAATTCATAAATGAATTAATTAATTTATTATTATTTTGGTAAATCATTAATGACGAATTAAATATATAATGAAAACAATAATTAGGAGCGCGTAAACGTCATTTTTTGTATTAAAAAAAATCGCAATAATATTCGCTACAAAGTGTAAAAATTAAATCGGTATAATTATTATATTTACAATAATTTCTAAATATCGCTGAAGCGTTTCAGTACTCTCGCACTTTCTCGTGTATTTTCCGTGATCGGTGACGGTGAATATTATAAACTCAATAATTTATCCGACTTTAGGCGAAAGACCGCGCGATCTTACCGCAACACTACAAACGCCAAACAAATGGAGAAAAATGGCAATACGGTAGAAAGTAAGATAGTTGAGAAATTCGCAATATCGGTATAGTAGGATCGACCCGATTGTGAATTATAAATGAGATATTACGAGAAGTTTGAAAACTGGATCGACCGATAATGTCCTATATAGTGAAATACGAATGGTTTGGGTTTGTTTGGGTTTGCTTGGTGGCGCGTACAAATTTAAATAAAAATAAATCAAACAATTCCGAAATATCTCAAAGTTGGTAAAACATTGATTGATTCAAGTAAACTCATAGCGAATATAGCCGCTCTTAAATAGGACTACCCTCTTTATGTTCCTTTTATGAATTCTGATAACGAATTTGTTCATTAATTATTCCTACTTTAATGATTACGTATAATTGAAAATACAACTACTCTTATAATGAACGAATTGTTGGCACTAGGAGTTTTCTACTTTCGTTGCAATGCACGTGTTCGTTATCGTCGGTTGTGGATCGCATTGACGTTTTTTTTCCAATGGGAATCAAGATCAGCCGGTGTCAAGCTAAATCAGCAATTCGCTTGAAAAATCAAACGACCTCAGATTCTTTTTTCTCCTGATCTATAAGAACGTTTCCACGTATCCTAACATTTTTTTTTGTTCTCGAAAAATATTTATTTAATTATTTATACCGATGCCCATTTAAAATTTATTCATTCTTCGGTCGATAAATCCGCGTACTAATCGTCGTTTATTCAGGTCGTAAATCCACCGAGGTTGAAATGCATTTTATCGTGAGGCGGGAAAAAAATTTTTTTCTCGGCGTTTGCACTTCTCGGAATTCCGAGGTTCCGACATTTCGGCATCGAGGCTAAAGAATCACGGTGCGTCGGGATTCAGGAAGAATACGCGTTTCACTTGTGCATTCACGAACGCGCAGGGGATTTTCCACGTAACGTGACTCTCCGCGTTGTTATTCGTCATTTAAAAAAAAGAAAAAGATTATATAAAGAAAAACTATTTATTCGATATTTTTTTCTCGATCTTTTCCTCGTACTATCGTAATTACTGGTATTGCTTTGAATTTTGTTCGGGTTAAGAATATTGTTCGAAAATAATTGAAAAATTACGTTTCTGGAATGGTATAGAAAAACAGAGAGAGAGAAAGAGAGAGAGCAAATTTTTGAATTGCAGATGAAACCTTTTCATGTAGTAATGTTGAAGGACACAGATCCTTGTTTATTGTATAAAAAGATAATGTTCAGAAAAATTTCGACTTCGAATCGGTTTCGCGAATTTTAGACGAGGAAGTCGAGAATTTTTTGTGTCAGGGGTCGTGGTCTGATGTGTCAGCGGGAGATAATCAACTGCACGAAAATTTCCATTCTTTTCTTCTTATAAAAAAAAAAAAGAAAAAAAAACAGGCATTCTAGTCGTTCGCTAGATCGTTTTTATTTCTTGGTATTTCTATGTGTGTGTGGGAGAGCTTATTTAAATTTGAAAGTTAAATTTGCTCTCGTGATTTCGGCGTGAGTAGCAGGCTCTACAGTACTTTTTTTTTTTTTGAAGAAATGTTGACGGTTTCTTAAAAGAAAAATACATTTCGCGCCCATTAGTCACGTGTACAAAAGTCGCGTTTTGAAAAATGGTCAGCCGTCGACTCGTACATTCAACACAAAGCGAGCCAAATTTGACGCTGATGCATAACCGTTTTCGTTTAGTTAACGAATTAATCGAGTATTTAAAATGGATTGAAATTTTCATAAAAATTAGATAAAAAAAATGAAAGTTGGATTAAAATGGATTAAATTGTATGAAGTTGGATTAAATTGCATAAAAATTGGTTAAATTAACTATAATTGATTAAAATTGGATTAAACTGGGTGAAAAATGGATTAAAATTCTATTTTAAAAAATAACAAAAAGGCATCTTATAATTTCCAAAGTAAATAAAAGCCTATACTACGTTGGTGCCCGAGGAACTGCTTCTTTTACGGAACAACGATTCATGCGCCCTTTACTTTTTTCCTCATTTCCTTCCTCTCATGACGAAAGACTGTGTGGGCCCGAGGGAAAATGAAAACGAATTACCAAGCGTGAGAGAGCCTCTAGGTAGGAGCCTCGACAAAAGTCAGATACAAATTATTATGTCACAGCGCGGTCCCCGAGGTTCCTGCGATTGGCTCTAAGTGTTGGAACACCTTATATTACGCTATACTACGGGGTATGTAACTGCGCTCGTAACACTTTCTGAAAACTTTCGTTCGTCTTTCGAGCATGCGCTCACCGCCGCGCGGATGAGATCTTGGACGCTCGCTCGGTCTCGTTATATCATCTCCTCGCTCTTTGCTTCGAACAAGGGAAATTTCGTTGCTCGTTCCAGCGATTGCGTGATCCGGTAATTAAAAAAAAAGTCAAGACAAACGAAAAATGTTAGCTAATTCATTATAAAAGTTAATTGCTTTATCAGTTCTATTATTCATAAAAAAAACATTATTTTATTTCATTTAATGATTGATAAAAATTTAATTATTTTATTAATTCAATGATTAATAAAAAAGTAATTGTTTTATTAATTTAATGATTAATACAAAAATAATTGTTTTACTAATTCACTGATTAATAAAAAATTAATTATTTTTATTGTCAAATTAAATATTTAAAAATATATATATTTTTTTTAGTAATTTGCGTTTAAATTGGGCACAGTTTAATTTTAATTGTACTCGCTATCAGGAGTCCAGGTAAACTCGCTTTAGCTCGAGAATGAGCGGGTCATAGGTACGATCGGCTCGCCAAACGCCGATCCGATTATTGGAGCGCGATCCTCGTTTCTCACAAAGGGAAATAACCGATTCGTCTTGTGCGGATGCATGCGTCACTCTGCACAAATCAGTAGCGAAGATCGTTTGTATTAACATACGCTTGATCACCATTTCATAGCGCTTTTTTTTCTCCGCAATTTCAAACGCTGCGCATTGGCGATGCATGAATCTTTTTGTTTTCTTCTTCTTTTTTTTTCTTCTTTTTTTTTTCGTTTCACGGAGTATTAGCGAGCGATAATATTGAAAGGGGGGCATAACGGGGAATTATAAAAGACGACGTAGTTCGTCGTAGTTCGTGTAGTACAACGGTTGCGTCGCATCTCAAAATACCAAACTTGCCATTTTGTTGATCCCTGCGGAAGCAAACTTTGAAACAACGCTTACGAGAGCTTTCCTCGGTACGCAAAACATCATTGGAAACCGAATTTTTTTATCATTCCTGAAAATACGCAAAAGCTTTTTATCCGCAGTGGCAAGTTTATGAAAAAAAAAACAGCGATATTAAAGGATCAGCCCCATTCAGAATGGACGAAATCGCGGTAACGAGAATCAATGATACATCGATATAATTATATAATCGTTGGTCGAAAGTGGTTGAAATTGATGCGAGCCAATATTTGTTTTTTTCTTTTATGCCTAATATTATAGGCAATCAAAACGTGTTCTATCAATCGCTCTTTTAAAGATCTATATATTTTCTATGTCTCATTATTTTCACGCTCGTTTTAATATATTCCATAAAAAAGTGTTTTCTTATGCTAAGATCATGGTCGACTGTTGCGTTCGATTTCGTTGCGTCGGGAATATGAAATATTAATTTGAGGTTAGAACTACGCTCTTCGATTTTTTTCTAGCCGCAGATAAAAGATCTAAAAAAAAAGAAACATAGCTTTTCTGAATTTTGATGACGAGCACTCGAATAATTTATAACGATTAGAAATTGCTGAAAAAGAAATGCGGGGCGATTTTTTAAAAAACGATTATCATACGTATAAGCTCGGGTGGTGTTTGAGCGTAATTAAGGGCACGACGAACACGCTTCCGTCCACTTCGAAATTTTGAAGCCACTATTCTCTCAAACGGTTCAACCAATTCGGATGAAATTTGTTGGGTGCATTCAGAACGATGGCACCGAGGACCTCCTAGTCGCCATTTTGGATAAAAACGTTTCATTTTTGAGAAATCGCGGTTCAAAACGTTTCCAATGATCTTCGATCGAAATTGTTGGATTTTTCGAAGGGAGAATCGCAGACGATTATTATACATCATGGTACCTCTGCTTCAACGTGTGAATAAGTTCGTACTTGACGTAACAAAAGACGATGAAGGAGAGTGTGTACTCCTTGGAGGATGTTCGATAAGTGGAACGATTAAACAGCGAAATAACTCGACTGACCGTGGCCCATTTGCCGATATATCATTTCTCCCAACAAATCTCACTGTAGCTTTTCTTTTTTGTTTCAAACGGCTAATTGCGTCCCTGTCGTACATCGTTGTTTGTGAGCACGTATTCTCTTTACGAAAGATGGCAGATAAATGTTCAACGCAAAGATTATCACTGTTTGGGTTTGTTTGGTTTTCTTTGGATTTGTTTAACTGTTATGGTTAATTTTTTAATTTGTTTGGGTTTGTTTAACTGTTACGGTTAATTTTTTAATTTGTTTGGTTTTGTTTGGGTTTATTTAACTATTAGAATCAATTTATTAGGGTTTCTTTTAAATTCAAACAAAACCAAATAAATCCAATCGTTTCATTCCTTGGATTTGTGAACCCATCCGTTTGGGTTTGTTTGGGTTTTATTTAAACCCATTCGTTCGGGTTTGTTTGGGTTTTGATCAAACCCATTCATTTGGATTTGTTTGGGTTTTTATCAAACCCATTCGTTTGGGTTTGTTTAGATTTTGTTTAAATTCAAACAAATCCAAACGAATGAAAATCCCAAGAAATGGAACAGCTTGTCATCACCATAAATCCTCCATTGCGAAAACGAAATGTTTTTAAAAACGGGCCAACTTTTTGTTTCCCTCTAGAATCATCGAATAAATGTCCACTTTCTTCTAAATAAAAGTCCACTTTCTTATTCGCGTTCGAATGAAGTCGAATAAAAAAATTTCCACGTAATAATGACCTGATTAATCATTCAGCAAGATTCAGGCGCGTTCTTATATAATGTAACGCCTGCGGTAACGCGTATGCCACGATTCCTCGCCGTTTGCGTGTGCCTATGCGCCCAGCTATTGCAAACACGATATAACGCGATAATTCATCTGGATATCCTTGATATGGGTCAAGAGTGAAAACGAGTTGAGTGCGAACGCTTTGCGCGACCCTGATCCACTGATTACCTATTTCAGAAAAACTTCCTACGAGAGTTTTCAATCGTACATTTCTATTCTTTTTTTTTTTTTCTTCTTTTTTACTATCGATCGCATTTTCTGTCTCTTACGGTACGCATAAAACAGGTTCGTGTCCGTAACGCGGTCGTAAATTTGAGCCTTTTGAAATTTCGCGTTGAAGGCTATATGAATTTCCATTACTCATCTCTCCCAATATTATTTTATATGAATAAAAATAAAATGTAAATATAAATAAAAATACATATATATTAATAAATAAATAAATATAAATAAATGAATATAAATACATGTACATAAATAAATAAATAAATAAATAAATAAATATAAATGTAAATACATATAAATAAATAAATAAAAATATATATATATATGGATACAAACAAAGCAGCCATTAGGAGGGAAAAGTAACGGATCTGTAGCCTTCGCCATGAAATTCTGAAAGGTCCGGGTCGCTCTCACCAAGAACATCAATTTAGGCCTCACTGTCGACTTCGTTGAAACTCATGCAGACAGTAGAGGATAACGAACTGTTAGGTACGGATTTTTTATTGCCGATAAAATAACAGTTTGTGGGTTCACGGCGCAGTACTGACGTTGCCGCATATACTCGCAAGCTGTTTACTGATTTCACTGAAACAAAAAGTATAATGCTTCTTGCTGAAATATAGACAAATTTCCGTCGGGCTTTCACATAAAATAGCAAAAATTTCACGGAATGTTGATTTCTTGTGGAACTTTGAAATCGCGGTTGGTTTTGCCCATTAAGACATAGTTTTATTATCATCCGAGATACGCGCGAGTTTAACCGAATCGTAGGGGCACCCTGAGGTGATACACCTTGTTTGTCCTTCACAGATCACAATCCTGATACTCTTAATGATACAACTTCCACTGGCGTAACATATCTGTAGCGTCTAGCCAGGAACAGGATTTTCAGGATAAACCTGTTGCCAATAATACATTTATCGGGCAGACACGTATCTATTTTTCCGTATGTGTTTATGAAGATGCGTGCGCTGACTCACGGATGAAACGACAATTTACATACCTAATTGAACCCAAACAAACAAATCATCATCATCGTCATCATCATCATCATCATCATCATCATCATCATCATCATCATCATCATCATCATCATCATCATCATCATCATCATCATCATCATC
>JAPYZI010003578.1:0-30158 GCA_030523105.1 Ophioninae sp. A BG-2022a | reverse complement strand
TTGATTTTTAATATTTTTTTTATAGGTCCTTTACGATGTAATTTGATCCCCTGAACACGAATCTACCATTGATTTCCCCAAAAACCCAAAATTTCTATTGAAAAATTGTAGAAAACGTCCAAAATCACGATTTTTTTGGTCGTGTGCAGTGCTTTCGACGAAAATTCGTTCATATTCGTAATCAGCTGAAAATTTTAGATTAAATGGACCCTTTTAATTCTTTTAAAACAGGCGAAATCCCAACATTGTCATTACCGACGTAACGAGGTGTACTATGTCGACCAATCGTTTATGCATCTACTGACGAAGTTTCAGCTACATTGGGAGTTCAGTTCTTTCGTAATAAAACGGCAAACTTGAGCTGCCCGTGTATTTAACTGAAACCCTTAAAAAAGTGGGATTTCCATACGTTAAGTTTAATAACGATTATACCTAATTAGGCAGTTAGAAAATTATTGAATAAATCAATTCATTTCGTAAAAATAAAAAGTCACCTTACTTTTTGAACAAACCTCCTGCAATGATCGAGAATACGAATATTCAATACGAGTTAATGTAAATCAGAAATGTTGCCAATAAAATCATTTTAGATCGTTTCTCGACGATATCAATTAGTCGGACATTTTGAAACGTACGTTTTCAACACTGTCGTGTTTCTCAATGCCCAAACCTCAGTTTTCCACGATTTACTCTTACTACCACCCTGCAAAGGGCTAGCCACTCACTTTTGCATACTCGGTAACCACCCTTCCGAGAGCTCTTCGAAAGACACCCCTGTTCTCTCGCTCGGCGAACTCGCTTCCAACTCCGACGGCTTTTCTTTCAGACGCTTTTTCCTCACCCTCTTTTCCTCCCTCTCTCTCTCTCTCTCTCTCTCTTTTGGACAAGCGAAGCTTTCAAAGGATTCACGTCCGCTTCGGCGGGACCTTCTATTTTTATCCTAAGAGCGCTTGCGTCCACGGAAAATCAGCTGACTACAAAGCACCGCGAACGTGACGAGGGAACCAACATGAACGGAGCTTGACGAATTTTCTCGACCAGATTTTTCGGAACTTTTCTACCCCAATGAAAATTCTACGAGTCTCGAAACGTCAGAATCCATAAGGAGCTTGTAACGTTGGAGACTCGAGATACGCCATTCGCTTGGGTTTTTAAAGGTGAGATTTCAGCAAAACTCGAAAATTGGACGCGTTAAGAAATCTCACATACTGCCATGACCTTATCGTCGTTTGGTCCAAGCTGAACGTTCGTTTCAACCGAAATACAAAATCTGGATTTGGATCGATGGCTAAATCTTCGTATATTTGACGATGTCCAATATTGGCTTGATCTCGTAAGCTCCATATTTGTAATCAACAGAAAATTCTCTATTCAATAGACCCTATTTAATAGTTTTAAAAGAAAAACAACATTTTTTCGTCTTCCCCGGCCTCTTTTTCGGAATGTCAAGTATTACGGAATTACAAAAGGTTATAAAGTCGCAGAATACTTGTCTTCAAACCACCCATAAGAACTGTTCTTCTATTTAAGTCATTGAGGTGACCTCTAAGTAACCTCAAAATAGCATTTATGACGCCCATAACTTGCCATGGGTGTAGGAAAATGACGCAGTACCATTGAATGATGAAAAAATAAACAGTATACCACTTGGCAACCATGAACATTCGGTTCTCCTGTCCGTTTTCAATCAAGCGAGAAACATTTGATATTCTCGCGTTAAAAATGATCGCTTTTCAATTCGGGAATGTTGGTGGTGATAATCGGTCCGGGCGACGTGCCGATTTCTACCTTTTTCAATGTTTCCATGTGTCTGGGTGTGTTCAATGAGCAAACACAGTCATCTGACCAC
This sequence comes from Ophioninae sp. A BG-2022a, assembly GCA_030523105.1. Taxonomy (NCBI): domain Eukaryota; kingdom Metazoa; phylum Arthropoda; class Insecta; order Hymenoptera; family Ichneumonidae; species Ophioninae sp. A BG-2022a. Next base: position 28,309 of record JAPYZI010003578.1, on the reverse strand, counting down.
GTTATCCATATATGCCATTTCCGTTGGAGATCGTGATATTTTAATCGGGTTTTCCATGGAAATATTCCGCGAACGTGTGTGAACGGTGCGCAGGCAAAATCACACCCGTTTGCTTGCCAACGGCTTAAAGGTTTCCATGATCGGCTTTCCCCGTAGAAAAAGTGGGAAAAATGGAAACGCGAGGGCGAGAATTTCTACGCTAGGCTTTCGGTATTAGATTTATTTCCGGCTGAATAGCTGATAAAACGTGGATAGACGCGATCAGCGTCGACACGTTTCCCGGTGGACACTTCAATCGGCATTCCAATTTCGATGCACCGAGCACATCGTCGGGCAATTTTCATCATTTGTACTCACCAAACGGGGAGCCTCGACTTCGTGACTCGAACGATACTCAGGTTCTTCATTACCATACTGATTTTAATACCTTTTTTCGCCCTCGTTTCTTCAGCATGGGCGGGCTTCCAACTGGATATTTTGAAAGAGTTCGTGGAATATGGAATTTCAGAAAATATAGGAATCCATGGGATATATAATTCCATGGGGTTCGGAAATTCATGGAATATGAAACTCCATATTCTATGGAGTCCAAAAAAAAAAAAAAATAATGAACAATAAACAAAAACAATGATCTTTCCTAAAAGTGCCAAGCATAATTTATCATATTTTCTAGAAGTTTGATGATTTCTTTAAAATATCAATTTAGTAATACCTTAATGAAGCCAAAAGTTCTGCGTGTGTAGACTTCCGAAAGAATTAAGGGATTTAATTCAAACGTTTGATTCAATGTTTCCCTCGTATACGCAATTACGCAGCAATTAATCATCAATAGCCAGAATACTTTGTCTCGTGAGTCCAATTCCGGTTGCCTCTCGCTCCGAAAGTTCAAACGACGGTGAATCGAAGTAACAGCTTTTGAAAAAAAGCAAGCTTTTTTAATAGTGAGGAAAAAATATGAATTTTCAGTCCTCCCTGCGCAGCCATTAAGAATCAGTAATGCGCATAACGAATGCTTCCCAGTTGGCAGTGTCAATGAAATATTAAACGCGAAAATAAACGAGGGCACGTGGAGCTTTGGCGAGCCCGGACTGTTGCACACGGGAGCACCACTTTTTCGGAAGTGTTGAAATCGGCACCGCGGACATTTAAAAAACAAAACAGTGATTCCAAAGCCTCGGGGGGCTTTCGCGAAACGTCGCGACAAAGGAATTGCATCAAAGCGTTCATCAAATTAAAAATGCAATTAAAAAAGACGTTAGCAGCTTGTGTTTTATCGAAAAGCAAGCAACGGGCTTCTACGCTTTCGCGACTCGCATTTCCAAGCAAATACGCGACCCTTCGTTTCACCTTTTTTCTCCTCCCTTCCCTTCCCGCCCTTTTTTTCGTCGCACACGCCCTTTTAATTGTCGGATTTTTAAAGCCTCCCCTTCCTCTCACTCCCCTCTCTCTCGCTCTCTCTCTCTCTCTCTCTCTTATTCTCCATTTATTTGTAAACGAAAATAAAACGAAAAGAAAAAGGCATCAGATGAATTCTGTGGAGATTCATTTCTATTTCTTTTCGTTTTTTTCCAAATTGTATTACGTTGTTTTATGAGATTGAAGTTCGCAACGTTCGCGACGCAACGAAAATTATTACTTTTCAATTCCTTTTTTTTTTCTTCAGATAAATCGTCAGTAAAATACTTCAATAATTATTTCGAATCTTTATTTCAATAATTCTAGAGTTCAAACGTGAAGAAAAATGTTTAGCAACGTAATGGAACTGAGGAAATTAAAAAATGTGTTATTTTTAAGTCCGTTAGCGAACTTACATGTTTCGATTGTACGGTTATTTTATTATCTCCTTTTTTCTTAGCGACTTGTTTCATTTTTTTATTTCACTTTTATTTCCTGATCTTTTTTTTAACTTGAGATTATTATTTAATTGTTGCTTTTTATATAATTATTTTCGTTATTGCGTATCACATTGCTTCAAGGTTTACCCGAAGGAATATATAAATCGTCTCTATCCCTCTCTTCCTCCCTCTTTCTCTCACCCAAGCTCGAGAACAAGAGAAAATTCGAGCTCGCTGGAGAAACTGCTGGACGAGGACAGATAAGTCCGAGGCTTTTGAGACCTGCAGTGTGTACGCTCCGTAGACGGTTTTCATGTATCATCGAGATCCGAGGGCGCCAGAGCGTACAAGAGCAGGGTCGAAAGAGTTTCAATTTTCGTACCTCTTTCTATTCTCCATACGCCGTACGAGTTTTCGCGAAAAAAAAAAAATTAAAAAAAAAAAAAAACAACGAGGGACTGACGTCCCAAATCTACTATCAAACCTCGCCAGCCCTCCATTGTGTCCCGCGAGATTTTCACGCTCCCGTCCGAATGTTACGTCAGCGTTTTGACAAGAGTCAGCAAAAGGGTGTGCGAAGAAGAAGAGGAGGGGGTGGGGGGTGTTCTGATATTCATCGAGATATATTTAGCTCAGTGTTAACTCCTAAAGCTATTTTTTCACTCTTACGTGAAGCAAGAAGCGTGAATTACGTCAACGTGTACTAGCTTCGATTTTACCCTTTGCACCCTTTCACCTCTCACGGACCCTTGAGAATTTCTCAATCGGATTTTCTCCCTGACTCGCCTCCATCAAATTGCGTTAAACGTTGAAACGACGCGGTCGAAGTGACTTTGAATATTTAAGGTAAAAATCAATTTTCCAATTTCTGGGATCAATTTTCGTAGGTTGCAGGGGGCATCTCGACGAAGTGAAATAAAATATAAAAAAGTTGGGGGCGATGGGAAAAAATTTTGGAGTAGAGGAGGTTGGGTCTGTTTGATTTGATAAATAAATTACGTAAAGTCCAGAGCTTCGTTTAATCGTAACAAGTTCATCGTTCATTGTTTATAAAAAAATACAAAAAAACAAAAACGTTAGAAATTCCGTAGAAAAATTAAGGTTATAAAAAACCCAACAAACGTTCTAAATTTTCTATAAAGAAATACGTTAATTAAAAAAACCCAACAAACATTCTAAATTCCCTATGAAAAATACGTTTATAAAAAACCTCCACCAAAACATTTTAAATCCCCTACAAAAAAAAAACCCCAAAAAAAAAAAAGAAAAAATACGTCGTAATTCTCAATCTCGCAGTTTTCTAAGCGATTGATAATCCGCGACTGACGCCTCGAGGCTACGGCAGTTGAAAAATCATAGTTATTAGTGCTCCAGCTCCAGAGAGAAAAAGAGAGATATCCGGAGTTCATTGAACTCGTCGGGGAACGTATTTTAGGCCCAGGGCGAAACGCACCCTTCGATTACAACCAATGCAAGCTTTGAGCTTCGCTCGGTCGTGCCCCTCCCCCGAGGATCCCCAGACAGCATCCCCCCTCCCTCCTTCTTCGACAAACCGCCCCGGCAACATGTAAAACACTCGTCTACGCGTCGTTCGACCTGGAGCATTGGAGATGGATCGGGAGAGACGAGGTGGCGCGAAGAGAGCGACGTTGGGGTTACCGATAGTGGGGTGGTGGTCGTCGAGGAGTAGATACCGTATTCGGGCTGGTAGAGTTTCGGCCGGGCTGGGATTGGGGAGGAGGAGGAGGAGAAGGAGGGGGGGGGGAGACCTCGCGAGTTCCCCGAAGGAAATGATTAATTGGCATGGGCTTGCCTTGACAGATCTGACGGTATTCGTTCGGGAGGAGCAGTAGGAGCAGTACCAGCAGTACCAGCACCACCGACGAGAACCCCTGAGCCACGTACACCCCCATATCCACCCCCTTATACACCAGCATTCCGGTATCGCGTTTTATACCGAGCTTTGTGCATCCGTCGAACCCCCTTACGTTCCCTTTTCAACCCCTTTCCACGCACACACAAAACCCTCACCCTCAACCCCCTCCTTGATCCAGGTTCGAAACATCGTCCCCTTAAACTCTCTCGTTACCCTCGAAGCACACGTTCCTCTGCCGGGCATGTCTCCACCCACCGCTTTAACGACCACCACCGACCAACCACCTACAACCCCCCCCCTCGTCCTTCTCAACCCCGAGATACCGAGATATTTAGCTCTGCGCGCCCTGCCCTTTCCATATTGATCGGATATTCGGAAAAATTTCACGAGATTCACGCGGGCTGCAGGAGGAGGTGCACACCGAGGGATATCTATCGGCAGAGAAGAGAGCGAAAGAGAAAAAGGGGGAAAGGGACCGGAAGGAGGGCGAGTTTGAGGATCGGCGAGGACGGGGGGGAGGAGGCAGAGGCTGCGGGGGGTCGGTCGGGAGACCGTGCGCGAAAGAAGCGAAAGGGAGTCGCGGATAGCGAGATGAGGGTGCGAGAGGAGAGAGGGATGAGCGAAAAAAAAAAATAATGAAAAAAAAGATTTAAAAAAAACTCGCGGCTTGGCGAACGAGGATAGAAAGTGAAAGAGTGGAAGGAAAAAAGGAAACTCGAACACCCCGGGAAGTGGAAGCGGGAAATGAAAAAAGAAACGGACCAGAGGAGAAAAGCAAAGGGGGAGGGGGGAGGTGGGTGAGGAGATGCAGAGATGGCGACGGTGGTACAAGAAAAGCAAAAGAAAACTGGGAGCAACGCTCCCGTCTACTCGCAGTGGGGATAAGGGAAGGATGAATGGAAAGAGACCAAGATATGATTAAGGGGAGCATCGGGAACAGCGTATGCGTGGAACAGAAAAATCGGCACAGGGAGAGATGGAGAATAGAACGAAAACGAACGGGAGAACAGGGGAGGTTACCTCCCTGTGCAACAAAATCGTTATGTAACTAAATACTAGTTTCTTCTATACAAGGGGCTTCAAAATCACCTTTGTCTACTTCATCTTTTTTACACTTGCAATCATAATCCCACATCTCTTGGGTATTTCTATTTATTTATATATGTTCTATTTCTAGTTCTTCTTTTATGTACTTTTTTCGATATATATTTGTAATGGTAAATAATAAAATTAATTATCGTTGCATATTACCACTTCAAATAATAATACCATTTTTATATTAAATTCTAGATGAATTCAACAACTGTCATTTTCGTAAATTTATATTTACAAAAATGAATCAATTATTTTTGTACACTCGAAAATTAATGGAAATATAAATATACAAATAATATACTCGACTCTGAATGAAAAAAAGGAAAATCAATTACTTTATATAATAATAAAATTAAATATTGTATTTATCCATATATATACATATATATGAATTTTCTTTCAACTACAGTAGAACGTGAAAACCAAGTTCGAGCAATGAAAGAAACTGCGCAGCATTTTTTTGCACTTATTTTCATTTCCCCTTACGAATTTCTTTTTTGTTTTTCGTCGTTTCGTTCAGATATTCTTTGCAATTGCTCCGCGATAGTCTAGCCTCGACCACAATTTCTACCTTCGCACCAGCCTCGCGATAGTGTTCTCTTTCCAACCGAGCTTGCAGTCCTGAAATCCCAATCGGGCTATCTTGCTCGCCATTCGCTATCTCCCTAGCCGCAACGATGTAATTGGTAGCATTTTATTAAAAAGTATCGACAGCCGCGCCTTGTTTACGGCTTTGCGAATTAATGCAGCACCCCAATCGACGCAAGGCAAACTCGTTCTTTCTTGCGGCTTACAACTACCCTGTTCTGACTCTCGTTCGCTTCGTTCAACTTTTTTATTTCCGGCGGAAGATTTTTTTTAGCCTGAAAATCTTCTTTTTAATATTTCTTCTATCCCACGATTGTCAGGCGGAAATTTAGACGTACAACTTTTTGCGAAAAGGATTGTCGATAGCATCTGTTTGGTAAAACCGTGTACGATCGAGTTTCGTCCTGAAAATAGCCACATAATTTAATGCCGATACCTCCTGTTGCGAAAAGCATTCAAGACTACGTTATGCTCTATAAATCGTAATAACAGTTAATTACCTCACTATTTCCATACCAGAATGTAACCGTACACGCTCTTGTCGAACAGACGATTGACACAGTCCGTTCGGTAAAACCGTGTACGCCAACGTTTTTTCGCTAAAAATCATGAAATAAATGAACGTTATCAAGATCATGATAGAATCCGATTGACAAAACGGTGTTAATAATCTTTAAACAATTGTTTTCTCCTAAAACAATTTTTCCTAACCGTACACGCTCTTACCAAACGGATTGTTCAAACCCTCTGTTTGACAAAACCGTGTACGATTACATTTCGTTTTCAAAAATCATCGTATGTTCGTTATTGATATTATACAGACGGCAAAATAGGCTCGGAGAGTGGGATTTACGAATGAAGTTTCTTCACGCTCCTCGATGGGCGGATGGAATATTATTTGAGCAAATATGAGATGCGTGTATCGTCGAGACCTTTGATCGTTTCCGCGTGACTAATGTGACCGCTGTTTCGTAATCGCTGTCCCTTTCGTAACAATGGAGTACGGCAAACGCGTGTGTTGTTTCGTACTCCGAGTTTGCAGCCAGTGATTTTGCAACGACTAAAGGAGGGACGTTTTTTTTCTTTTTTTTTTTTTTAATTGTGACTAGATGTTGTGTAGCTGCTATTCGCAGCCATTGAAGGTATGTGTTACATATATATTTATATATACGCTTAATTACGTATATGTATGTATATATGGATTTATATGTGGGTTTGTTTGGGTTTATATATATATATATATAACGAACGAGCCACCCACGCGCGAAGGGCTCGCTGACTCGTTTAATACGCCTCAAGTTAATCACGTATTCGCACAATTGCGCGCGAGCGGTAAAGTATAAACGTTCGCGCCTACGTGCCGATATTTACTCGCTAATCTTCGCGCTCGCACGTTCCCGAGGGTTTTCCAGGCCTGCGGTGCGCAATAAAATATTTATCATTTTTTTTTTCTACACGAAAAAAAAAAAAAAATTGACGTTTTGACGATTGAAACGATGATGGAGTAGTAGGTTTAGAGGTGGATCTATTTTTTAGGAATCGAAATATACAAGGATTAAATAGATCGATGAAAATAAAACAAAAAAATTAAATAAATATGAAAAAGTAATTTTTTTTTTTCGATTAACATTATGAAATAAGGAAAGATAAAATTGGGGTATATAGAAGATATATCAATAAAGGGTATTCATTATAGCTCGGGATATGTAAATGAAAAAAAAACATACGTGTTGGAAATTTTGGCGTGGATAAAGCGGGATTATAATTATTTATTGTTTGAAACGTGGTAAGAACTTGCGAGAAGATAAAAAGGTACTTTTTCGATAAGAGATTTTTTCGAAAAAATATTTCGGTGGAAAATATATTTTTGTCTTGTTAAAATAAAAATATGAGTTTTTTTTGGCTCTTTAAAAACAAAGTGTTGAACAAAAAAATTCGAAAAAAACATCCAAGGAACTTCAAGGACGAAACTGTGGAGCTTTGATCATAAGTTTTACGTAAAACGACGGTTAACGTTAATCATGAAATTTTCGCTTGATGAAAATAACGTTTCCGTGATGGTATCGAGTGCACGGAGTCATTGCTTCCAAATTTAATCCACTCACGGATTAACTTGTAGTTGGCTCGAACATAATACGTCTAAGAAGACACGATTTCTCGACATCCTTATCACACAGCAATATACACGGATACGCATTGACGTACATCCTTTCAGGACATTATACATATATCTACGTATATATGTATGTATATCGTCTCGTACGTGCCTATATGCTGATACCAGCTCTGGCAAAGTTCGTCTGGTGTTTCCACGTGGAGAAGACGCGAGGAAACGACGAGCCGGGGAGACACCACGCGATCCTGCCCCAGATTCCTCTCGAGACGTCGTTAATTAACGCTTCGTCAGCCCTTCACTTCTCGTCCTCCTGACATCGACTTTTCTCTCTCTCTCTCTCTCTCTCTTTCGTCAGGTTTCGTATGAGAAAGCCCATCGGTGATAATGAATATATACGAGCCAGAAATAATTGGCAATATGTTCATACGTTGGACTCTCTCCGGCGATCATCAAAATTTACTCGACGTCATCGCATCGAAGCAATATCAGATTTTTTTTTGGATTTGTTTGGGTTTGTTTGGGTTGAAGACTTTCCGGTGATTATAAAAATTTACTCGACGTCATCGCATCGAAGCAATATCAGAATTTTGTTTGGGTTTCTTTGGGTTGAATTTTTGGAAAATTCGCCTTCTTGAATTCTGCTGTTTATTCAATAATCAACTAAACGCGATTTAACAAAAAAAAAACTACGATAAACAAATTTGAAAAAAAATGAATAGGTATTTCGTAAAATATTGAAAGGGGAAAAAAAAAAAGGATTTTCTCGTATCGTCGATGATATTGACGACAAGCTCGTAAACGTTTGAAAAATGAAAGATCGGGTTATGGAAATCGGGCTGGATTTCCTCCCCGTGCCAAAAGGGTTACCCAAAAGGTCCGACAGGTCGGTAGGGTTGTGCAAAGTTAATGACGCAGATAGCCGAACTTGTACGGGGTTCGTATAGACTGGGCTCCCCCTTTGCTCTACCACCGAGCATTTCGGATCTCTGCAAAATGCATACTGCACTTTACCCTCCCTCCCTTTCTCGTCCTTACTCGTACGACAGTCTGCACGATTTACCCCACGTTCCAAAAACATCATCTCCTTCGTTTTCGTACGATGACGTTCATTCCAATACTGATTATTATATTCTCGACAATTTTTTCATATCTTACTAACTTGCAAACGCAAATGCGATTTGCAAAATCAAAATTAATTGCATAATTTAATAATGAATTATAAAATTCCATTATTCGTAAAAATCAATAATAAATTAATCGTGAAATTATTTTTAGAATTTCATTACTAAATTAATAACAAAAAGATTGGTAGAATTAAATCGTAAATATCAATAATTTAATTATAATTGAATAAATATAATTACGAACGAATTGAATTATTTCATTATTAAGTAATAATGAAATTATTTGCAGAATAAAAAACAACGATTGTTGAATAATACTTTACGAAATTTCTACAATTCGATGGGACCAAAAATTGTTGATGACGTTGAAATATGTAACATGAAAAATCAACGAAAATAAACTTCCGTCAATCTACTAAAAAAATATTCTCGTTAATTTTCCAGGTATGAAAACTCAATTGTATTTTTTTTCTATTCTCATTAAACCCATTTGCCCCCCCCCCCCACTTGCCACTTACCGCGACAGTTTCTAAAAACAGCGTTTTGAAAAACGATAAAAACGAATAGAAACAAAAGTCAGGATTCAACGAGGAAAACTTCAACCCGACGAATTCTTGATCGGGAATTTAGCGACGAGTTTTCCGAACGAGATTTCCATAAATAACCTTCCATTATCAGAAACGCGATACGAATGTCTTCGAAAATCACGTTTACCAGGCGTATTCCAACGTACAAAAGCACGCGACGTTATATCCGTTTCACGTGCGCGTAATTACTCATAAGTCGCCGTACGCGCTCGTAATTAGAGGCACAAACTCCGGAGGCTCGATAAAGATTTCGTTTTTCCCTTTCCTTCCCCTTTTTTTTGCAAGATCTTTTTTTTCGCCCAACTATGGTAATGTAGTCACTAAAAACGCTAGCCTGCACACGAATATTCGAAGAGGCCACACAGACTCGATCGTACGAGCCTCAAATTTATTTTCGTTACGCAAGTGTGTAACGGACGAATGGGAATTGCGACGAGCTCGCATTCGTCGTTGTATACCCGATCTCACGCACCGTGCATAACCCGAAACGCGCCGCGGCACGCTAGTACAGAAACATTCAGAAACAAGAAAAAAGAAAGAAAAACATCAAAAAGAAAAAAAAATATATATACGGACTAATTACGAAAACTGTCACATCAGTTTCGCAAGGAAAACGAGATTCTTTCTTTCCCATTTGCACTCTGGTAAGAAATGAACAAAATAATTAATAAAAAATTAGCGAGGTAAAAAGAAAGGAAAAAAAAAATGAATTAAAAATTAACGAAACAAAAATTGGAGAGATACGTAATGAACCAATTACAAAAATGTCTACTTGGCTATATCAGTTTTGCAAGAAGGACGTGGTTTTTTTTTATTTATTTCTTTTAAATTCGTACTTAGAAAAAAATATTACAAAAAAGAATAAACACGAAAAAAAAATGAATGAAAAGTTAACGAAAAGAAAGAAATGAGATACACGTATGAACAAATTGCAAAAAATTCCACTCGGCTGTATCAGTTTCACAAGAAGAACGTGTTTTTTAGAATTTCTTTTCAATTATCGCTTGGAAAAGATATATATAAAAAAAAAAGGAAAAAATTAGTTGGCGTTGGAAAAAACGCGATTAATTTGTACTCTAAAGAGCGGACTATTCGAAGCCTGCGATCTCAACGGCCATTACTTTTTCATTCGTTTGGAAAAAAAAAATGAAAAATAAAAATACCGATCCAGCGATCCGTGTTTTTTTTTTCCACCCTTCACTTTTCACATCGCGAGTGGGAAAACAAAAGAGCGTTTTGTTCGAGGGAAAGTGGGATGTAAAGAAGCGTCGTTTCGTCCGAGTTGGGTTGTCAATTGAGGGATCAGTGAAGATAAATATTAAATTGACGATCGTTTGAATTAATCGGAGAAGAATCGTTGTCGAAATGAACATTTTGGAAGTAAAAAAAAAAAAAAAAAAATAAAAAAAAAAAAAAAAAAAAAAAAAGAAAATGGTGGATCGTTTGGGAAGAGGGAGAAGTGAGAAACGAAAAAGAGAATTCGTGTGCGAGTCGCACGTTGCGAATCGCACCGCGAGCGACCAATGTCGCGTGCGGCAATCGTCCAGGAAGTTGGGCAAGCACAATCAGAGCTCACGGAGAAATCTACGACGAGCACTCTCATACACGAAGACTCTTTCGCGGTACTGAAAGCAACCCGCTGAAATTGCGATCCGCCTGGCGCAAGGCTGTTGCCCCGTGTACATTCACGATATACATATAGATATTTACACACACACACACACATATATATATATATATATATATATTAGTTACAGAGGAGACGGACCAATAATCGTAACGTCGAATGTTTCGCAAGTGCAAAGTCCTGTACAGCTGCACTCACGCTTCGACTGTCTCAAAATATTTTATTCTCTACTTGAATCCTAATTTTTTTTTGTTTCCATTTCCGTTTTATTGTTGGTTGTTACACTCCGGAAAAAATAATACACGCCGTTGCTACACAGGTGCAGCTGAGTCACGGCGTGTCACTCTTTTTTTTAAACAAATTTATTTATGAAAATAAAACAATCCTAATTTTGAATTTTTATTTGCGAATTTTCGGTATTTTATATTCTAACTTCAGTTTTTATTTTTAATTGTAATTCATTTTGATTCGGAATTAAATATAAATTTGATTTTTCAATTTTTCATTTCATTTTCAAGTTCAGTTTTCATTTTCTCATTAAAAATATTTATTTTCTTATTTCCAATATTTATTTTTCAATTTTCAGTATTAATTTTCTAATTTTCCGTATACATTTTCCAATATCCGTTTCATCCCACGACTAAACCATACGATTATTAATAGATCCATTAAATTTAAATGAATAACACCAAAAAGTACGATGACATTTAACGTTTTTCCAAATCCTTTTTCCTCAAAACTCAAATAAATAAATCAAAATAAATGTTTAATAATAATTACCGAGTTGTCACTGATTTTCTATTAGGCTTGATGTTAGTTTTTACGAGGAACAAACGTTCGAAAAATCGTATACGACGATGAAATACATAACGAGTAAACCGATTGTTAAAAACGACGAAAAGTAATTGACATCGGTAATATCGAAGTAATAATCGATCGAAGTGTAATCGTCCCTCAATAAAGTACTATTGACGTGTCATTGGTACGCGTTGAGAATAATTTTTCGCTTGCAATTAATTTTGTTATGTTGAATGTTCTCGTACGTATGTAACATCGTTTACTCGTATGTTTAACGTGTATACGTATACGAGTGAATAGAAGTAGTCTCGGTTGGTCAATTAGTGTAATGGATAGTCGTAACTATTGTGTACTCCGGGCACGCGTCATCGTCATCGCCTTCGGCTTTATCTACTTGGAATCGAGTGTTGAAGAGAGAGAGAGAAAGGCATAAATGTGTAACGTATTACAATGGCGTTAGTTTATAACGGATAACGTCAAGCCTGTGTATTAACTCCTGCAACAGTAGCCACAACATTGGAGGAACTGACGAGTGCGAAACAATTCCAGTGTGTAGGCGGTCTACCAAAGCATTTGTACGCTCTCTAATACACGTACGAATGTCTCTCTGTTGAACGTACAATCGAGTCTGTATTCCGCACATGCGCACAAACTTTTCACGCTCCATAAATATTTAGTACAGGCTAAAAGACTAGCCGCGATGCACCACCGGAAAATCGAAACGTTCCCGTCGAGTCGATTTTTTGACAAGTCATTTTTTTTGACAGTTCATGAAATTGTCAAACTCATTAAAAACGAGATATTTCGTCTTGAATGAAGCATCGTATCGTTTAACTTCTCAAATAATAAATTTACTTATCACGTTGGGAACGGGTGTGGAAGAATGTTTTTTTTTTTTTTTGATTTTTGTGTATCAGCGTTGGCTCGATTTTTTGATGGACTTGAAGTTCGCATCGATGCTACGCAATGATATTTCTTTTCTCATTTTTTTTTTCATCTCCTCAGTTTCGTCATGTTGCGAAACATTTTTCTTCATATCTGAACTCTGGATTATTACTATAAAGATTTGAATGATTATTGAAGTATTTTACTTTCGATAAAAAAACAAAAAAAAAATAGAGGAATTAAAAAATAATCATTCTTCGAACTTCGATCTCATAGTTTTTGAAGAATTTTTCTATCCCATGAATTCGCGGTCTTACGAACTTCCGAACTCGATTCCTTGAAACGTAAGAACCGGTACGTGCGTCAAACCGAAGAGAAATTTTTCGGCGTCTCGCATGAATCGATATATTTTTGAATATTCCACATTAAACCTGAATAACGTCCACAAAAAAAAACAAAAAAAAAAAATCGTTTCCTCCCCAATATACGAATCCTGTTCCAGCTTCGTTTGGATCCACTTCCGTTTCATTGACGTTTACGACGTTAAACTTTATCCCCCCACCCCTAAACTCTCATCCAAAACTAAAAATGCTAAAAAAAGAAAAAGAATTTCAAGTGAATCAAACGACAATTTTCATTTCCGTTTCACCTCTATGCATTTTGTTTTGTCACCGTAGGATTCAACATCCCCCCCCCCCCCCTAAACCTATACGATCCAACGTTACAAACAAAAATTAATTAATCCAGTGACAATTTTCTCCGTCGTAATTCAATATCGAAATGGCGCTTTCAGAGACGATCAGCTACGTAGTATCAGTCCCGGAAAAAAGTTCGAGGGAAGTTTCGTTGTTCCCGGGATGAAGTTTCGTTTCGTCCTCTGCGCACGCATATTTAACTGCGGGGCGGGGGGGGGGCGGTGGCGAGGAGGGACCGTGAACGCTTGGAAAAGTTCGCAACAGGTACGAACGACGAGCGAAGACCTCTCCGTGTCTCTCCTCACCTGGTATGCATTCGCGCGCACGTACCCCCCCCCCCTTCCCCCCTCTGCCCCCTGTTCCTTCGTGAATGTGTTCGCAAGTTGGTGCATCGCACCTAAGCGCATACTCGAGCGAGTTCCGTACGCGCTTCTAAATCGAGGTCAAACCGAATTTTCTACTTTAACCTACTGTGCGAATATACGAGGCGAATTTAACTTTCTAAAAGGAGAGACACGTGAGGAGCCAGCCGTTCGACGTATTACCGTCCCGTCGGACACTTATCCAGCATTAGTACGTTTAATGCCGTTTTTTTTCGTCTTTTTGTTCTTTTCGGCACAAAAAATGTATCGATGTGTGTTAGCGCGCGGGACGTTCGCGCATGCGTCAACTTATATGGTACAGACTCTCGCAGACTCCTCGCATCCGAGCTAATTAACGCGTTGACCGTCACTCGCGGTCACGGAAAAACCATTTTTTAATGCTAATTAATCGGGTCGAGAAATAAAAAACGTTTTTGTCGATGGAATTGATTGATATCGCGGTTGAGAGACACTTTTTCTTTGAATTTATTTATACACGAAATTGTGACCGAGTGAAAGACGGATATTTTTTTTTTTTTTAGCGATGGGAAAATGACTTTAATGGGGTTGCGGGATTTTAATGGCAGGAAAAATGAAATTATTTTGATGTGGAACGATGTATGAAGTAATTTGTTTTATTATGAATTATTATTATTCATTTTATTATTATTATTATGTTAATAATATTATGATTTATTGATATCATTAAATAATTAATATTAGTAATTTATTTGCATAATTAATTATAACGTAATTCGTTATGAAAGAACATTTATTTTCTTCCTTATTTCTCATTATTCTTGCTGATAAAGATCCTTATCAATCGCCTATTAGGCAACCGTGTTTTTGTTCAAACAATAACAGCATTGTTTATCAACCCTTTTCGATAAAAAAAAAATTCGTGCTTGACAAAATTACGTTTGAATATTCAGTAAAATTTTGATTTCCCTGATCCAATATTTTTATGAAAAAAAAAAATATATATATAGAAAAATGATTTGTTATCGCTGTTATCAGTTTAAGATCGAGATGATATAGAGACGATTGAAATAATATTAAAAGCACGTTTTAATTTTGAAAAAAATGTCATATTCCTCGCCTAATATCTTTATCAGAAAAAAAAAAACAATAAAATATAAATAAAATATAAAAATAAAAAAATAAAAATAAAATGAGAAATTGATTCGTTATCACAATTCGTTATCAAATCAAGATCGAGGCTCCTTGTTAATCGAGACTTCGTGGGGGGTTGTGTTTACCCTTGAGAATTTGGGCGGACGAATTCGATGAAAAATCACGGAACTCACGTGGGATTGGTAGTACTTGTAAGACGTGTGCAAGTATAGAGCACCGATGGTAAGAGGTAACTACGTAAAGTGTCGTATCGTGTCGTCCTCACCGCGAACTCGAGACTCGAAATTAGTGCGCGGTTTGGATCTGCCTCCCGCGAGGATTCAGGAACGACCGGGACACACAAATACACACAGAGAGATTCACACATTTATACGCCAGACTGAAGTGAATCAAGTTATAAGGGATCTCTCGCACGCGTTCCCTACTCGTTTCACGGTACAACCTCCTCGAGCCCAACTTTCCTCCGCTTTGCTAAATGTCACGTCGATTCGACGAATTCATCAACTTTTCATACATTATTCGTAGCCTCGATAATCCCAAAGTTCGATTGCCGAGCTTTCACGAATCTCTCTTAACCCAATTTCTAAAAAATCCTCATCGATTTTTCAATTATCCTTTTACCAATCGAAATAGAATTTTTATTCACCTTCTACGAATCAACAAATCCTTTCCAGCTGACTTGAAAATCTGTCCATTAAAAAATAGAACCAAAAATAAAAACGAAGATTTTGTTAAATCTCCAAAATTCTGCTTTTGTTATTATAAATTAAAAAGATTTCTAAGATTAATATTTTTGTTTATTATATGAGAGAATGAATAAACAAATGATACCTTGTCGCCTTCGTTATTATTAATATTAAATTATTACTACTTAAAATTCTGATAAAAAAGATTTATTATCAATTATTATAAACATTATTAAAATTGATATAATTATTCAAAGTACAAATTATTGTTATTTCAAGCACACGTTTCTTCTTCTTCTTTTTATTATTATTAAATTATTATTAGCCACAAAAATGATTAAAATAAATAAATCGTGCACTTAAAAGTCATAAAAAAAGAAATTCTATTTCTTTCAAGTATCGAGAATTGCCGATGTTTCTTTACACCCGCCAGTACTTTTAGATCATTCGTTTCAATCACCCAAGCGTAACGAATGCAAACGATATGTTTTATTTTTTTTCGCAGCCTCATAGAAAAGAAAAGAAAAATGCTCGAGACGTTCGTTTCCGGTTGCACTCGTAGCACGAGGATGGAAAATGGTTTGCATTTGAACTGGCGGTGATTGGGCTCATGAAATAACGCGTACATGTGTTTGTACGAATATACTAGAGCACCGACAAAAGCGCGCGTTAATATACCGCGTGCGCGCCTCGGAAAACGTGCCCAACTTTTCCGATCGTGAATTCCGTCCGTTCGGCGGTTTCGAGGCAAAGTTATATCCAGCAGGTGTCAAAGGGAACGAGCGGGTATACGAATCGACATTCCATCGGAGTCAAATAACTCTGCCATCGAGTATCCGAAGCGAAACACAATTTACACCTATGCGCCCCTTTAACGCCCGCACCATCGAAAACATTTCCAACTCCCTCGCTTCTCCCGGAAAACAAAAGAAAATGTAACATTTCACCGCGATACAATTTTTTCGTCACGTATTCGAAAATTGAAAAAAGAAAATAACATATCATTTTACAGGGAAATCAGTCTCGAAAAAAAAACTGTCGAAAATCGAATTGTTTTTATTTTTTCGTTATTTATTTCTCTATCTCAATTTATAATAATTATAAATTTAAAGAAAAAAAAACTGTTTTATAGATATTTTATATATTTCATAATAATGACAAATATTCTGGATATTTTAAATCCTAATTACCTTCCATTTTTAATAATTATAAACAAAACTTTAAAGAGCTCCACATGAATTCAAAAAATCTTTTTTTAGTAGATTCAAAGACTTTCCCTGCAGAATAAAATAGCAAAAGAACGATTAACAATCGTAACAATTTGCAAGAAGAAAATTTGACCGCGATTTTCATTAAAAACCGTAATTTTCTTTTTTTTTTTTTCAAAAAGAAAATTGAGTAGGAAGAAAAAGAAAAATAGAGAGCGAGAGAGAGGGCGGGGGGAGAAATGCTTTGAGGGGTAGAAAAATCAAGAGGGCGATACTTTTAACAACGAAAACTTGAAGCGCGAAAGAAAAAAATAACGAAAGATACGAGCGCGTACGAAAAACGATTTGTAGTCGGATCGTCAGCCTGGTGAATCCTCGTAGTGACCATTTTCCGTATGCGCTCGCACGTATGTTCGCCTAGCGTTTCACCGTTATCGTTTCGGCTTTTAGCTCTTATGGTGGGAAAACGCGTGGATGCGTGTTTGATCGGAAATCCGACACAAAGGGGATCCCGATATCGTTCTCGTATCACGCTTTCGTCCTGGCAACAAACGCGATTTGCGCCGGCACCGCGATAGCTTGTGATTTTCCTCGTTGTTTTAAACGAGATACGATAGACGAGAGCTGATTGGGGCGAGCAAAAGCGCGAATTATTAGCCGTATCAAAAACGAGCGATAGGATGCCTTGGGGGAGGAGCGGAGCGGTGGGGAAGGGAGGGTGAGAGGGAGGGGATGGATTGCACGAACGAAAGGGGACGACAAAAGTATACACAGAATTTCAATTCACCCGAGATACTTGACACATGATCCAACGTGCCAAGTGTTCGTATATCCGGCCGATTTAATTTGGACGAAACAATATATCGTTTCCCGACGAACCAACACCCCTGAGAGCCTTTCCAATCGTTTCGAAAATAATCTACGTATCGTTGATGCAAAATTGTACGAAACCAAGATTCCAGGCAATTCAAAAAAAAGGTTTTTTTTTTGTTGGTTGAGAATAATTTAATTTTTTGTTAGAATTGTTCTTTTTTTATTTTTGTTTCTGTTTTCATTGGTAATTGATTGACCGAAATATTTCGATATCTTTTCTAAAAATTATTTTGTACTCAAGATTTCAGGCTATTTGTAGAAAAGGGTTTTTTTTTTTCGTTGATCGAGAACAATCAATTTTTTGTTAGATTTCTTTTTTCATTTTTGTTTTTTTTTATTGCGAAATAATTGACCGAAATATTTCGATATTTATTCTAAAAATTATCTGTACTCGAGGATTCAGACAATTTGTAGAAAAATAGTTTCACGAGTCAATCGAATAATCAGTTTTTTAACTCGACAAACCGTTAAAAATTATAATTTTGTATTTTTCGGATGACTATTTACTTTTTGACTTTTTTCTCTTTCAACGACGTCTTTTTCACATTGTTTTTTTTTTTTTTTTTTTGTTAGCATTGTGCTATTTTTGCGCGATCTTTTATTATTTTTCTTTTTTTCATTCGAAATTTTGCAATTCCGTTTTACAATGAAAAATCAAACGAAAGAGGAACGAAAATACAATTTTTTTGTTTTGTTTCAGCTGGTCGGTGAGGTGGCGTTATATCGAAAGCGACAAAATTAATTCGGATTCAGGACAAAAATGGAGTCGTAACGAGAACGAAGGTAAAAAAAAAGAAACATTTCATATATTCACCCGATAAGTAACAATTTTATACAAAAAAGAAAAAAAAAAAAAAAACGATTTGAAATTGATTCGCGGCTCGTCAATAATGTAACACTCGACGAATTGTCGTCGCATTGAAGGTGTTCGATCGAAGGCATCTGAATTTTCAAATTGCTTTTTTTTTCGGCTCCCCCCGTTGCCTCTGAATCGTGACGTCACAACGGATGATCATTCTTCGAAAATGTATAAATCGAACGAGTGCTAAATAATAAATGCCACGATCGGCGAGAGTACATTTCGCGTTTTGTCCTGTCGGCTGCTCGAACAAAAGTTCATTTTTTTTACGAAGCGAAAATACGAGTCCGAGCGATTGAATATAATTAATTACGACGCTCAACCGCTGCGAGTCGAGTGAGCGTTCATGGGGATTATAAACAAACATGTAATATTCACGAGATCGGTTGGCAGTAAGCGTTATTAGCCGACTACCAGCGTCGATAACAATCCTCTCTGTAAAAATACAAAAAAAAAAAGAAAAAAAAAACGAAAAAAAAATAACAAACATAACAAAACATGAAAAATCGACAAAGAACGAACCGAAAATGAATAAAAACGAGTTTGCGGAGCGAATGTGCAAAACTGTTGAATTTATATAACCCAATATCATAACGACACTTTGTTTTATGGAGGGAGCAATTTGCAATATTGCAAATGACCAATGATTTAATGAATTCGGCAAATATTGAAATCCGATTTCGATTTATCGCTCGTGTTTTATGTTGAAACGATAAATCGCTTTTTTTTTTAAAAAAACGAAACAAGTGCGAATGCGAATGAATGGTTTCCTCTCTCTCTCTCTCTCTCTCTCTCTTTCTCGTTTTCTGTCCCTCTTTACCCAACCTGCCATCACGTAACGCGCTGATTGTTATCAGCATTTGCGTTACACCGGGGTGCAGCGGTTTTTCCGAAAAAAAAGACGAAATATAAAAAAGAAAAGAAAAAAAAAATGAAAAGAAAACGCGTAACGAGAAAAATCCGAGACAATGTGGAAGTTAGCCGGGAGTCTGCGGAGAGCGCGGGGGAAAGCGAGAAAGTTCAAGGTTTAACGGTTGCCTCGTTTGCTCTTGTGAGTTCTCGGCCATTCGAGAAACCGGAATAATTAAATGATTCGTTGCAACTGCTAGCTCCGTTAAGCTCTCGCTCTCTCTCTCTCTCTCTCTTTCGCTCTGTTATTAGCATTAGCCTTATAAATTCAATAGTGGCATTGAAAATCTGATCAACTTTTCGTCCTGTCGTTGAAAGCTGATAAATCCCTACAATTACGTTGATGACACTTCTGGAAAAAGAAATAGAAACTATTGGATGATCAACCGGGAGGTCTATTGGCGTAACCGATTTTTTTAAAGGACAAAAAATCGTTTTGGGAAGAGTCAAGTCGACTGATTAATTAAAGTAATTAAATTAATTAATTCGAGTCAAGTACTTTCGTCGATAAATGTTTAAAAGCCCCAATTATTTATTAGCGCCGTTTGGATGTTTATAACTTTTTTTTCAGAATTTTCACAACCGAAAATTACGATTTCAATTGCAGTTTTTGTAATCTCGTTATCGTGTAACGTATAAATTCATATTTTGCAATTATTGGATCAAATTTGCAATAACTACGATTTTTTTTTGGCAGAATGTGTGTGTGTTTTTTTTTAAATTCGTGATTTTATTATGTGAAAAGTAATAATAATGAATAATGAAAACGTTTTTCGTCGTATCATCGATGTAGAACGATCGAAACGTTTTTCACACTCTTTATCCTTGAGGTGACGTTTCAAAGTTCAAACGTTTCGGCCAAAAGCAAATTCCATTGTTTCATTAAAAAAGAAAAGAGACAAAAAGGAATACAGTACGAGCATTGTGTAGAACTGCGCACGACAAGTCCGATTTCCCGTTTGGAAGACGGTCTTTATTTTAATCAGGTGAATTCCGTTTCGGTATCGCGGATTGCGTCAAACTCGCGCTAACTGTCAAACGAAAATTTGCTTCTCCGTGATAAATCCTTCGTGACGATTCGTCGTACGTGGAAAAAAAAAATCGATAATATTGATTTAAAAAATCGAAGGATATTCATAAAAATATAAACAAATGTGCAAAAATCATACATGAATGTTTGAAACCTTTACGATTTTATCAATTCAACGACAAACTCGAAAAATTAATGATTCAGCTCCAAAACTATCCCAATTCCAGCTGCAAATCCACGAAAGAAAAAAAAAACGATTTCTCTCGTCTAAAAATCAACCAATAATCTCCGCCAGCTTCCCCAACATTTCTAAACCCAAACAAACCCAACAACTAACATATCCCACTACAAAAACAACAGAAAACATTTTTCTGATTCAAAAATCAATCAATTATCCCAACAAACTTCAACACCATTTTCCAACCCCGATAAAACATTGATCAAAAAGAATTTCGCTGAATTCTCTGCTGACGCGTATATTCATCGTAATTAACAACTAAAAAACAAAAAAAAAACAATAAATAATTCCCTGATTGAATAATCGTTTCTTTGCAATCAAAATCGATCTAAATCCTCAATTGATTTCTATTTCCTCATCTATAGTGAATATTCTATTACTCCAAAACTTGACATTAGCAACTACAAACCCAAACAATAAATAATTCACTGATTGAATAAAATCAATCAATAAAATGAATTTTATTCAAACCGTGAATCGATAAATCAGTGAATTTCAATGGATAAAATCCAATAAATTGATCCAAATCTTCCATCGATTTCTATTTCCTCATTCATACTGATTATTCTATAGCTCCAAAACCAAGAAACCCAAACAATCTGGTGGGATATAAAAGTCCCCTTGAATCTCATAAACACCTGTATCCGCGTACACAAATTTGTTTATACGTTGTAAATATGTGTGTCGCGTCCCGGACGCGACCGAATACCGTGCGGTTCCCCGGTATTCCGGTTTCTCGGTATGTTCGAGTTTTCAACGGGTTTCCTAGTTGAGTAGCCGAGTTGTTGATACCGGTACATATCCGGCCAAATGTGTAAACCCATATTATTGTACATGGCCAACGAGAGCTATGTATCAAAAGAGTCGCGGTCTTCTCTTTGTACGCAGCATCACTGATACATACATCCCCCCCCCCCCTCCGCAACTTCCCCCACCCCTTTTATTTCTCGTCTATAGATAATGCACCGATGTATTGACCGTTCTCCCGTTTAACGTGCATGCACAAACATCTGAATGTTTGCGGACAGGAGAGCGAGTGGGATGGAGAAGAAGCGCGACAGGTTTCCGCGAGCACGTGGCAGGGACGAGGAGATCGGTTTCTCTCCCTCCCTCTTTATTTCTCTCTCTCGTCGTTGGCAACGTGAACCAGAGAGAACGGTTGAAGAGGGAGCGAAGAGGAACGGCGGGGAACTTAGAAAAGGGAGGGGGATTTAAGGGTACAATTATAAGCAGAGAAATGTGACATTAGAGACTAGCCTGTTCGTTTCTTGGGCTTGTATTGGGTCTCTGTACCTTTTTCCAGCGTCTCTGTCTCTCTTGTCATCTGTCTCTTTCATTAATAGTGATGTAGTATTATTATTAATACGTATTTAGTTGAGAATAGGAACGTAACGTTTAATTGCTAAGTTTAATTTAGTTGTTAGTCACGAAGTGTATTATCATCATCACTATTATTATTATTATTATTATTATTATTATTATTATTATTATTATTATTATTATTATTATTATTAGTGTTATTAGTGTTATTCTTGTTATTATTTGTACTCTTAGCATATTAATAATAATAGTTATTATGATAATAGTATCACTTTATTTCCCTATTGTTCATTTGATTTTTCTATTTATTTTTCTACTTATTTTTATTTTTAATAAAAATAAATAGAAAAGTAGAAAAATAAATATAAAAATTAATAAATAAATAGAAACTGAATGCAACGTTTGGGTTTGTTTGGGTTAATATTTCAAATTCGTTTTTCCACACGATTTGAATTCTCGTCGAAAAGTATAACTGGGGCATAACGAACTCTATCATCAACCATCATCGTCATCATCATCCCTCTTCCTCCTTCTCTCTCGCTCTCCCTCTCCCCGTCTCTCCGTTTCGTTCGTCGGTCGTAAGCAGCCGGCAAAACGGAATCTTCAGCGGCATATGGAGGTACACACATGGTACGCGTTTTCTGGCTGCGCGTACCGTCAGTACGTGAATTACGCGACCCATGGAGGAGAGGAACACACTGCAGCGGAACACAATGCGGAGTTCTTTGACTTGTTTTTTTTTTTTACCTCCCTTTTTCAACGAAAGCAAGAAAAAAAGGAGAGTAAAGGGCAATAATAATAATGGTAATAATAATGAAATAAAGTGAAATAAAAAAGGATTTCGTGGTCGATTGGCCCGGACGAACCGAACGAACGACGGGCGCGCTTCAGCGCCGAGAGACAAAGCGAAACGCGCGCTCGTGCGTGTGTGTGTGTGTGTGTGTAAAAATGCACGCGAGACTATGCCACCAGAGGAAAGGGAGTCCGAGGGGCACAAAGAAGCAGCTTCCGTCTGTACTAAATGTACAAACGCGTACGAGGTTCGTTCAAAAAATAAGGTGACTTTTTCATTTTCTATCGAAGAATATTTATTTATTCGTCGATATTTATTAAGTCCCGTACGAAGTAATTCTCCCTTCTTTTTTTTTTTTTTTTTTTTGTATTTTTTTGGCGTAAGAAGCCAATTTCGGTTTATCAAGATCTTCGTTAATTTTTTCGAGCCTACTGGATACCCCATCGTTCGTGTTGCCAAAGGATATTTTTTTAACGATTTTATGTGAGAGGTTTAAAATATTTATTCGATAAATATTTAAATATTTATCGGGAAATATTGATTTATTCGTCGATATATATTCTGTCCTCTTCGAAGCAATCACTCGTGGCTCTTTTCACTTTTGAGAATCGAAAAAATGTCGCAGGGATCCAAGTTCGATTAATACGGTGGCTGAGGGACGATAACGGTGTTGCGTTTTCGCCAAAAAGTATCACGATCGATCAACGATTCGTGACCAGTTGCATTATCGTTTTTGATACCACCAAATCGCCAACGTCACAATAAAAAACGCGTCTAATTTCGAAGACTCGCTCGGTTTCGACCAATGTCGAGTTTGTGGACCAACGGTGAGGAAAGTTCTCGAACAGTCTTTGAAATAACTTTCGACCATGTGTGCACACGCGATCTACGTACACATCCATCATAAACGGGGTGGCTGCAGTGCAGTTGCATCGCCGCTTTTACGGAACTGCACTCACCGGAATCGATCCTACCAACTACCCATACGTTTCTCCCAATGTGTACTTTCCGTCCCTCTTTTTTTCCCTTTTTCTTCCCCTCTCGTACCAACTGAATTTACCTCACGAAAACTATCTTCAAACTCGTTGATGATTTTAAAAAAAAGGGAATCAAGAGTGAAAATAACTTTTGCACAAATAAAAATTATTTTTTAGAAAAAAGTTTTATCATAATTTATAGAATTTTACACGATTTAATTGAATTGATTTTTTTTCGTTCAATTTTATTTCAATTCAAATACATTTGTTTCTATTTTGCTTTCCATTGTTTCTTTTTATTTTATTTATAAAAATCCGTTTATTATTTTTTAAAATTATATTCGATTACCTTTTATTAAGATTGTTCAATCAATTCGAAAATAATTGAAATAGAAAATTATAATTGATTTTATTAAAGTTAATAAATAAGTTATAAAATATTTTGATTATTATTTTCTCATTTTGTATAATGATTATTATTATTATTGCCGCCGTTGTTTCTTCTATAAATTTCGTAGTTATTAAGTATTATTAATATTTCTATTCTGCATATTTTCGTGCAGCAATTGTTATCGTTATTTCCTCGTCAATTATGCTTAACAATATTCGAAAAAAAAAATAGCTATTATCATTAGTTTTAACTTCCTAGAGATTTTCCCTTCACTTTTCATAAATTCGTTTAATTTTCATGAAAATACGTGCGACCTGTGCTTTTTTATAAAAATTCCAACGTTCTCGGATAATTCCGTAGGGCTGGGAAAAAAACGTGGGAGCGAAGGAAAAAAAAACACTTTCAGAATGGATATGAACGATGTTGCAAAGCAATTAGCTTTTAGTAGTCGCAGGGTTGTAATCGTTGCGATAATCAGTGCTACTACTACTTTATTCTCGTTTGTTTTTATTTATATATATATATATATATATATATATATATATATATATATATGTATAAATAAGCGTGTAGGAAGCATACACACTGACGGTTGTGAACTTGTCTCATCTCTTAATCTCTGTCTCGTTTCAGAACACTCTCTAATAGCTATGGACCCCAAAGAGATGGAGGAAGAAACGAGAAAATATAAATCACCCGTTACTCTTATGTTTTCCCCCTTTGCTCATTTTTTTCAATTTGTTTTTTTCTCGTTTCGATCTTCATCCATAATGTTCAATTTAACTGGACGATCAGCGATAGCCTCGATTTTTATCATTCAATTTTTGTTTAATTCATTCAATTCGTTCAATTTTTCTCATTCAATTCTTTTTTCAATTAAGTCAACTCGTCCAATTTTTTAAATTCAGTTAATTCAATTTTATCGTTCAGGCCTATTCGGAAAATTCAATGGAGATAATATAGGGAATTAAATTTGAATAGAATAATAAATAGAATATTCAAGAAGAAATCGAATAAAAATAATAAATGTTTTTTTTTATTTTATTTCTTCGTAATGATTTTTTAAAATATTTTGAATGTCCATTTTAAATCTTTGCGAATCCCGTGAATATTATCGAAAGAAGGAGAGGTTTAAGAGAACAATTAATGACATCTCTGATAGATATTTTCATTTTTGTAAATATCGATTAATAATCTGTGATCCTTAAAAAATCTGAGAATAAAGCTGTTAGCTATTGCCTTGTTTTTTTTTACCTATTCTATTTGTTTGGGTTCGTTTGTTTATTACTCAGAATTATTTCATTTTGGGAAGAAAAAGCTTATCGTAAAACTGACGTTGAACCAATATCATTGAATTACGTAAAATGTAATTACGAAAAAAAAAAAAATTTTCCACGATTCAAAATTACGAGTCGAAACGTTGCGAAGATAAAAATCATGGATTTTTCTTATCCCCTGTAATTGGTTTGTTACAAACACGATTACTGTTTATTCTCTCTGTAATTGGTGCATTATTAATTACATAATGCAAAAGTGAATCACGTTATTTTCATACGCACGCGCACTTCACAATGTAAATTATTGTTTCTACGATGAACACTGTAAAGTCATTAAAATAAAAGTAACGAGTGCCTCATAACGGAGAGAGTAACGACCGTTATTCTCTTCCTTTATGATAAACTTTCAAGATTTTTATTTGCTATTTAATCGAGATTTTGTAAATCGGTAGTAATGGATATTAGCACGTGTATTTTTGAACAACGGCGACACATTTTACGACGAATTAATTTTAAATAACGATAATAATAATATGATAAAAAAATTGAATTTTTTCTGGCAATTTTTTCGAAATTTTCGTAATTTCTTTCGTTTTTTACTCACGGATTAACGGACGTTGGATTTGCGTCAACGACAAAAATGGCGAACGAACAAAAAAAACACACACAAACGCAATCGTCTCATTGATTACCTTGTTTCGTTTTTTTTTTTTTGCTTATTTTTTTTTCTTTTTTTAATTGCTAAATGGAGAAACTTTTAGGATTTCGCGGTTTTGGGGAGCTTCTCGTCCTCGGGATTTTGTCGTCACTCTCGAAGGGGCTGCGAACGAGATCGCACATGAGCGCACGTGGTTCTCAAACTGTATCGCGCGAGGAATAACAAAATCATGGATAAACAACGTTTTCGATGTTATCACTTGAGCGACGAATAAACACGTACTCACAAATGCACAACGTATATACGAAAACTAAAAAACGAAAAAGACGAACTTTTGAAAAGCGAGGATCAAATTAAAATCAAATTTCGGATTTGACGCAAGAACGAAAGATCTTTTTTTTTTTGGTTCAGCTTTCCATTATTTCGATGCCGAAGTTTTTCGTCACTTTCAAACGTCACGTGATTTTGTCCCCTTTTGATTCTACCTGTTCTCAAGACTCTCGAAAACGTTCGTTGATCGTAAAAATCCACTTTTCATTTTCCCCCGTTTCGAAAACTTTTCGAAATTGCACTTTTCCAAATTTCCCGTTCGTTTGAAAAGGAAGAGATTGCGAGGATGTTTTATAATGATGAATGATATCGTAAATTCGTAAAAGATGATCAACACACCGTGTATTCCGTTTCCGTCGGCAAAGTGAACTCGAATCCTTCCGAGATAAATTCAAAATTCAAAAATTCGAAACAATCCTTCAATTGTAACAAAAATCTTTATCAATGCCCGAGATAACTATTCTCAAACAAAAAAAAAAACGCGAAGTAATAAACGTGAAATTTTAATAATAGTAATCGACTCGATGTGAGACCCGTTCAAATTTTCAAACTTCGAAGATCCCGATAAAACCGCACGTATCTTTTTCTTTTTCATTCGCGATTCGACGGTTGCATCAAATATTTTCCAACGAAAAGAAAGTTCGGATTAAATTTCGTTCGTTCGTTTTTCCGGTTGGATGAAACTCGGCGCACTTCCGGTTTTATAATTATTGCACTTTCGATCCGTCGTTGAAGGAGCCACCACGTGTGGATTCTCGAATGGCGCTGGAGATCTACCAACCAAAAAAAAAAGAAAAAAAATATATATATATATATATATATCCGTACGTGACACGTGACGAAAAATGCACTCCCTCCCGCCCTCTCAGTCGTGAAACTCTCCTCGCGAGGTTTAATCGTCACCGCTGTTCTTTTCACATTTCCATCGGCTCTTTCACTTGTCCGGTTTTTCTTTCCCCGCGTTCATCCTCCTTTCCCGCGATGTGTATTCTTGAGGGAGGAAGGAGGAAGCGGGTGCGCGGGCGCACACTTCGAGAGCGAGACCGAGAGAGAGAGAGAGAGAGAGAGAAACACAAACACGCACACACGACACATACACACAAACACATACACGTGTGAAAGACGATTGAAGATGAGAGACACGGTAGGTTCTGGATTCCTCGATGCTTTATTCCTTTACCCTCTTTCAAACTCCCCACCCCAGATCCGCCATCCCCAATTTTCTTAACCCTTCGATTGCATGCTCTTCTGCAAACACTCGTTCCCTCTTTTTTTTTTACTCCCCCCTCTCTCTCTCTCACTCTCTTTCTCTTTCTTCTTCCACAGGTTCCTCCCCTCTGTCTTCGTCTATCTCTCGACCTCCCTCTCCCCCGGTTACCACCCCCGCCCCCGGGCTTATTAATGTCGTCGAAGATTCCCCTGTGCGCTCGTGGTCTCTCCGCGTGTTTCGGCGTTTTGTGCGGGACGCGACGCGGGTGTGCAAACGAGCAACGGAATACGACGAGAGAGAGAAAGAGAGAGAGAAAGAAAGAAAGAAAGAAAGAAAGAGAGAGCAAAACCCACGGGGTCTCTCTCGGCTGCTGATCTCGTGCTGTGGGGGGAATATGCGTTATGTGGCCGAGCTGCGTTGGGTCGCGCTGCGCTCCCGTAACTGCATCCGCGTCTACCAGCGTGGCTTGCGCGCTAGCGGCTCCGACCATCCGCGACCGACTCATTCTCTCTCTCTCTCTCTCTCTCCGTCTCTTTTTCCCCCTCTTCTTCGTTGTCCCCCTCCCTCCTCCTCCTTTTTCCCTCCACGGTTGCGTTTCCCCCCACCTTTCGTTTCCTCGACGCACCCTCCCTCCCTCCCTCCTCCGACTATACGCCCTCCCCACTCTCTACCCCTCTCCCCTTCCCCCTCTCACTCTCAGTCGTCGTGGCGCGCTCTTTTGGTTCGAACGACCCGCGCCCACCACCATCCATGTCGCCACCAGTCGACGACGTCGTCGCGCTAACCAACACCATCATCATCGTCATCATCCTCATCATCATCATCATC